>CM076576.1:106416266-106547348 GCA_034641835.2 Pinus albicaulis | reverse complement strand
AAATTTAAGCAGTTCTGATTTTCTTCCCAGCAGAGACTACTCCCAGCTTCTGTCTGAGATATTCGAACGCTTCCTTGGGCAGAGGTTTGGTAAATATATCAGCAACTTGTTCTTTGGAGGGAACATACTCCAACTTCACCTTTTGTTCAAGCACTTGTTCACGTAAGAAGTGATATTTTATGGGAATGTGCTTGGTCTTGGAATGCATAACAAGATTCTTTGAGATACTGATGGCACTTGTGTTATCACACATAATGGATATAGGAGGTGAACATTTGATTTGAAAGTCTTGTAAGGTTTGCATCATCCAAAGAAGTTGAGTGCAACATGATGCGGCAGCCACATATTCTGCTTCTGCTGTAGATAAGGCAATAGAGTTTTGCTTCTTGCTGAACCAAGATACCAACCGGGGCCCCATATAGAATGCACCACCACTAGTGCTTTTCCGATCATCAACATTTCCAGCCCAATCTGCATCCGTGTAAGCATGAAGAGTAAGATCAACATTCTTTGGATACCATAGTCCAAAGTCTTGAGTTCCTTTTAGATATTTGAATATTCTTTTGACAGCCTGAAGGTGAGACTCTTTTGGATTAGCTTGGAATCGTCCAACAATCCCAACTGCATGCATAATGTCTGGTCTAGTCCCAGTGAGATAAAGTAGGCTTCCTATCATTGATCTGTATTCTGGTTGATTCATTGCGGGAGAATCATCATGAGAACTGAGGTTACATCCGGTTATCATTGGTGTACTTACAGGTTTGCATTCTTCCATGCCATACTTCTTCAAAATTTGCTTAAGATATTTTGCTTGTGATAAGAATATTCCATCTGCAGTTTGATGCACTTGCAACCCAAGAAAGAATGTTAATTCTCCAAGTAAGGACATTTCAAATTCTTGCTGCATGACAGAAGCAAATTTCTTACTCATAGATTCTTCATTACTCCCAAAAATGATGTCATCAACATATACAACCACAATCAATAGTTTATCATTTTCAACTTTTGTGTATAAGTTGCTATCAGCAGACCCCTTTGAAAATCCTTGTTGATGAAGATATTTGTCAAGACGATAATTCCAAGCCCTTGGAGCTTGTTTGAGACCATATAGAGCCTTTTTAAGTCTACAAACAAGATTTGCATCATTTCCCAAAATGAATCCTTCCGGTTGTTCTATATATACTTCTTCTTCTAGATCACCATTAAGAAAAGCAGATTTAACATCCATTTGATAAACTTTGATTTGTTGATAACTTGAAAAAGCAAGAAACATTCTTATAGCTTCAAGTCTAGCTACAGGAGAAAAAGTTTCTTCAAAGTCTATACCTTCTTGTTGAGTATACCCTTTGCAAACCAGTCTAGCTTTGTTTCTTACAACATCCCCATTCTCATTTAACTTGTTCTTGAAAATCCATTTAGTTCCAATGACATTTTTATCATGTGGTCTTGGTACCAATTTCTCTGTGTGATTCACTGAGCAGTCTCTTAGCTCTTCATTCATAAACAGATCCAACATGTTCCTCTGTAAACTTGAAAGTTGACCAACTGTGATTCAGTGTGGATAGAAATGCTGAGATAGCTAGAAAGATCCCACAAGGATGCCTCTTGACATGTCGTTCCTTGTATAAATTTCAGAATCGGGATGATTCTTTTGAACATATCTGGATGGAGCTTTCTCTGATAAATCATCTTCAGGTTCTTCATTGGATCCACTGTCTATATCATTTCCATTTGATGTAGTAGGACAAAAATCACCATCATCTTCTTCTGTTGCTTGTTTTTCTTCTTTAGGATCTACAGGAGACTCATCAATGACAACATCAATACATTTAACAATCTTTCGAAGCCTTTTATTGTAGCATTTGTATGCTCTGCTTATAGATGAGTAACCAAGAAGTATCCCTTCATCTGATCTAGGCTCAAACTTGCCAAGCTTTTCATCATTATTTTTGATAAGCATTTGTTAAAATTAAATGCTTCTGATGCTATGGGAGTTCATATGGAGTTTTGTCACCTATTTACCCGAACATGTGCCTTGTTGAAATGTTTCTTTATTATGCAACTAGCACTTCTCACAGAGGCCTGTCAGAGTTTAGAATCATCAAACATGGCTCTGGCATTTGTTGAATTGTTCTATTCATTCTTTCTGCTTTCATATTTTGTTGTATTGAGTGCACCACTCCAGTATGTTTTCTTGCTGTTCTTCTAATTCAAAGAATTCATTTGATGTATATTCTCCTCCTCGATCAGATCTAAGACACTTTATTTTTAGATCTAATTCATTTTCTACCAATGCTTTGAAGATCTGAAATTTTTCAAATGCTTCATCTTTGTGTTTAATCAACCCGATCCAACACATTCTAGAGTAATCATCAATAAATAAGATATAGTATTCTTCCCCACGTGGTGACTTTTTCCTCATAGGTCCACATATGTCGGTATGAATGAGTTCAAGAGGCTTACTTGATGATCCTTCTTTGGCATTAAATTGTACTCTGGTCTGCTTACCGAATTGGCAAGATTTGCATATGATACTCTCTGGTAGAGTAATATTGGGAAGACCACGAACAGCTTGAAGTCTTCTTGCTTTGTTGATTTGAGAGAAGCTCAGATGCCCCAGCCTTCTATGCCATAGCCAATTTTCTGAAGATTTGCTCAAGTAACATTGATCTTTGCAGTTCTTCAATACATACAGGTTGCTTGGAGTTCTTTTTCCTTTTATAATAGTTTTACCTGTATCAAGATCACGAACCACACATTCTTTTGAACTAAAGACAATTTCTGTTCCTTGATCACACATTTGACTTACACTTAACAGGTTATGCCTTAATCCATCCACATACATGACATCATTAGCCTTCACCTTTTCTTTTAGAAACACGGACCCTTTTCCTTTAATTACAGCAGGATTATCATTTCCAAATGTAACTTTCTTTTTCTTTTCTAGAGCATTATATGAAAGAAGTTTTCTTTTGTCACCTGTCATGTGTCTTGAGCACCCACTATCAATGTACCATTGATTTTCTTCACCTTCTGCAAATAACGCTATCCCACAATTTTCAACCTGTAATTCCTTCTTTTTCCATACTTTGGAACTTGAAGGAGAATGTTGTTTTGGCTGAACTTTGCTCCTGCATTCAGATTCTTCATGGCCAAAGTTATTGCAATAAGCACATTCAACTTCATTTTGAAGAGGAGAAAATTTGTTATAGGTGTTCTTCTTTCTTGCTTCTCTTGTCATGATGGTTTTATATGCAACACATTGAACAGCTTTATGACCAAAATTGTGACATGAGAAACATTATCCGTTGAAGTAGAAATTTCTGCGATCATGAAATCTTCTATTTGAATTTACCTGTTGATTGTTGCTTCTTTGAGAGATATCCCTTGTATTGTGATGATCATGCTTTACCTGTAAAGATTCTTTATTCCCTTGCTGAGTGGCTGAATGAAGTAAACCAGTTGTAGTTGCTTTTAGATAATTTGGTGCAGAAGCCTGAGAAGATTCATCGGTATATCCAAGACCTGTCTTAATAAGAGGAGAACGTTTAACCTTGATAATCTCATCTAAGGTTTCAGATCCTATAGCAAATCTAAGATTCAAAGTCTTTACTTTCTCAAGTTCTTTTCTTAGACTTACTACTTCACATTCTAATTTTTCATTATGTTTCTTTGCTTCTTCATTCTTCCTTTTGAGAGTCTCTATGATTATTTTACTTTCTTCCAAGCATATTTTGAGTTGATTGTTTTGATCAAGAAAATCATTGTCATCTAGAGCATCCACAAAAGCATCCTTATCGTCTCTAGAATTATTTTCAAATGCCATGAGAAGTCTAAGATCTTGTTCACATTCTTCCTCACTATCAGATAACCCATCACTGTCTTCATTTGTATAGTAGCTTTTCTTAGAGCTAGATCGATTCTTATTCCTTCTTGCTACTTCTTTCTCTTTAGAAAATGTTTCTTTATAAGGACATTTTGTAGCATAATGACCAACTCTTCCACAATTGAAACATTTGAAAGGAAGCTTACCTTTGAATCTTTCGGTTCCTAGTTGGAGTCTTCTCACAAAGTTTGCCTCATCTTCTTCTGAGATATATCCTAATCCTTCCGATTTTTGAACTTCTTTCCCTTTTGTAGCAGCTTTAAAAATATCTTCTTTGACTTCAGATGGTCCTCCTCTCCTCATTTCATATGCAGTCAATATGCCATGAAGTTGCACCACGGAAAGATTTTGAATATCCTGTTTTTCTTCAAGGGCATAAACTTTTGATTCAAATTTTTCCGTTAGCGATCGTAAAATTTTCTCAACCAAAGTAGTGTTGGATATTGTTTCACCCAGATTTCTCATACGATTTACAACATCATCAATACGTAAAAAGAAACTTGCAATACTCTCATCACCATGCATCTTTAAATTTTCATATTCAATTCTGAGAGTTTGGAGTTTTGCACTTTTTACCTTTGCGTCGCCTTCATAACTTAGAATGATTTTGTCCCATATTTCCTTTGCTGTATTCAGCTGCATGAATTTGAAAAATTCTGATTCAGTTAGACTTCCTGTTATAGCATTGACCGCTTTTGCGTTTGATTCATAATTCTTCCTTTCAGTTGGATCTGTTGGTGTAGCGGCTGGATATTGATATCCTTGTTCAACAATGGCCCATACATAAGCTCCCATAGACTGAAGATAGGATCTCATCCTCACTTTCCAGAAGATTAAATTGCTTCCGTTGAAGAGCGGGGGCTTGATAGATGTTGTTCCCTCATGATTGCTCATCTTGCTTGATCTTCCTTCTAGCGGCTAAGCTTTTTCAGAAGGACCTGGCTCTGATACCAATTGTTGGGAAATATACTGAGAGGGGGGGGGGGTGAATCAGTATATTGTGCAGACAATCAAACTTTTACCTTTTCTTTTCTAAAAACCCATACGCTACTTTACTGAAGGAAACTAGCGTATATACGCGGATATCCTTTACAGAACTCGCGTATGTCCAGAGATCTAATTATGTGTTTGAATCTTAACTCAGATCATTGCTTTATTCATTCATCAGATATTTCAGAAACAGTAAACAGGTGCAGACAGAACAGAATAATCATCACACATATGCAACACACATGAACAACAGGATTTTTAGGTGGAAACCCAATTCGGGAGAAAACCACCACTGCCGTTGTTTCAGCCTTCAAAATTTATTATTAAGAAAACTTCTTACAATCATGTACTGGTGCAGACTCAAACCAGCACGCAGGCACCCACCTGTAGAAGGCTACAACCTTCTCTTGTTTACCAGCCTCTCCTGGAAGGGAGCTACAACCCCCTGCACTCGTTTACCAACCTCTCCTAGAAGGGAGCTACTACCCCCTGATATGAGTACCAGCTTCTACTAGCAAAAAGCTTCCACTTTCATACTGAAGGCTTCAACCCTCAGATCCACTGCAGACCACGTTTCATCAATTTTCAAACTGGATCAAACAGCTCCAACACAACCCTTTACTTGTCAATAAACAACCTTTGCCCAAAGCATCAAACAGAACAGTGAAACCACTATAACCAGAATATCAGATATAACCCAGCCTTCAGAATAGATATGCAGAAACACATTCAACCTTCAGCTACCATTAGATCAGAAATCATACGCGCTTTTATTTAATCAGACCCGCGTATATACGCGCCTTCCAAAAGACGAACCCGCGTATACTTCAGTACATTTTCCAAAGAAAATCCTAACTGCGCATACGCGCTTTTCTTTCCACAGACCCGCGTATACACGCGTTTTTCATGAAACGAACCTGCGTATAGATCTATAAAAGATAAATTTTGCAGTACAGACCAAATCTATAAACTTACCCAGATTTCTTCAATCTCTTCAACAGGATTGCGCCAGGTCTTCTTCACTTCTTTTCAGATCATCCTTGACATTCACCATTTCTAGATCTAGAGATCTTGAGCCTTCATCATGATCATAGGAGCATCATAGATTCAGATCTATCAATTAGGAACAGGGTTCACCCATACATATATACTTCAGAGTGAAGTATTCATCAAAGCCCAGACTCATGCACCCCCCATGCACAATGATTTTCTTCTCCTTATATAGGTTTACCCTTTTTCAATACCATGAGCCAATTTAAACCACATCGCATCCGATGGTATTCCTGGACGGGATCAAATAGGCAACCCAGCGCTCAATATAATGGGTCAATACCATGGTAGTAACCCTTGGTTTTACAAATTTAGAGCGCAATTGAGCATACGCGACTTGGCACGTACTTTTCCGCGTGCATACGCTACTTCTCCTCGACAAACCCGCGTATGCCTTAAGACACACACTTTTCATCATTATTCTTGCACATGCTAATATTTATTTTTCTGGTACTTCTGCCCTTCTTGTAGAATATCAGATTTACATCATTAATGCATCAATAACAACTTCATTAAGTAGGTTTCCATCATCTTCATCAAGTGGGTTGCCATCAAGGACAGCACTCTGCATCATATTGCCAACACTATAGTCACAACTGATAGTCTATCTCGCCCTTTCACCTATCTCTCCACTGGTCTCCACTGAAACTGCCATGCACTGTAGTTAACTAATTTATTCTTCAGTTGATTAATGAGTTATTATTTGTGAATTAATTAAATAATTAATTCACTCCACTCTCACTAGTGTATCAATCAGTTAGACTAGATACAACTAGCTCAACTAAGTCTAACTGAGTTAAACTAAATACAACTCCACCAACTACTCCTCCAACTCCCCCAAACTCTGTCACATGAGTTCTAACTGAATTCCTCCATGCAATCGCTCCAGTAAACCCTCAGGAATAGCGTAATTCCTTTTTTCAGCTGTTGTGCCACATCTGTGCAGTTAACTGCAGTGCTCCAAGAGAATAAGATAATGTTTAGAGTCCAAATATTATTAAGAGCTAATAATATTCGACATATCTATTTTTAGACCATATCTATTTTTAGACTGGCAGTCTAAAAATAGACTCTGTCCAATATGTCTAAAAATAGAAGTATCTATTTTTCCAACTTTACCAACCATCCACAAAGAGCATCCTGCAACTCATAGAATATGATCGACATGTCTAAAAATAGACATAGTTTAAAAATAGACTTTACGCCAAAAATAGCCTGCGGGCCCACTTAGTGAAGGCGACTCTTTTCACTAAGCTCATCATCTTGTTGAATCTCAACACTCCCTCTCAACAAGATAGGGATTATCTGCCACCCCGATCATGTCTCTATGGTATTCGAATTTGCTCCTGGTGAGCGCCTTCATCAGAATATCTGCATCCTGATCCTCCGTAGGAATGTAAGAAATCAACATGATCTTTCGTTGCACACAATCTCTGATATGATGGTACCAGATGTCAATGTGTTTAGATCTATCATGAAATATTGGATTAACCGAGAGTTTAATGCAACTTTGATTATCACAATATATCACCGTAGGATCTAAATGAGAACCAAACAAACTGACTAGGATCTTCCTCATCCATATAGCCTCGCATGCAGCCAAACTTGCTACCATGTGCTCGACCTCCGTCGAACTGAGTGCCACGGATCTTTGTTTCCTGTTGTACCAAGAAAATGTTGTAGATCCGATACTGAAAATCCCTCCAGATGTGCTCTTTCTATCTGTTGGTCTTCCTGCCCAATCTGCATTCGTGAAGCCATGCAGCTTCACCTCATCCGACTGTCTGTACCACAATCCATACCCAGATGTGCCCCTGAGATATCTCAGGACATGCTTTCCTGCCTTCCAAAAGAGCTTGGTAGGCTTGACCATTGCTTGTGAAAGCTGATTCACCACATAGCATATGTTTGGTCTTCTATTGACTAAAATACATGAGTGAACCAACCAACTGTCGATAAACAATGGCATCCACTACCTCTACCGATGTAGCATCCTCCTTCCTCCAACCACCAGGAAGGGGAGTGTCAATAGGCTTGCAGCCTTGCATGTTAAACTTCTCTAGTATCTCCTGGGCATACTTACCTTGAGAAACAAACAGTTCACCTTTCTGCTGCCAAATTTCCAATCCCAAGAAATAATGAAGGAGGCCCAAGTCCTTCATCTCGAACTCCTTTGCAAGATATGCCTTGCATGAGTGTATCAACAGTTCATCACCTGTTAGTATTAAATCATCTACATAAAGCATAATGATCAAAATCTTAACCTCCACCACAATCTGGTGTAGGTTTGGATCCGCCTCACTCTTGGCGAAACCAAGTCCGATGAAATAACTGTCTATTCATGTGTACCAAGCACAAGGTGCTTGTTTCATCCCATACAACGCTCTTTTGAGCCTGCACACATGCGACTCGCTGCTGAAGATTTCGAATCCTTCAGGCTGCTCAATGTACACCTCTTCCTCAATGATTCTGTTGAGGAACGCAGTCTTCACATCCATCTGATGAATGTGCCAACCCATCTGCACTGAGAAAGCAAGGATGGTCTGTATGGAAGAATACCTTGCGACAGGTGCAAAGGTTTCTTCATAGTCGATCCCCTCGATCTGTGAGAAGCCCCAGACAATAAATCTTGCCTTATACTTCTCAACACTCCCATCAACAGCTTGCTTCACTTTGTATATCCATCTCGAACCTACCACTGATTTCCCTTCCGGCCTTGGGAAAATATCCCATGCACTGTTTCTGACAATCGAATCATACTCTTCCACCATGGCATCTACCCATGCGGGATCCTCCACAACTTCCTCGAAAGAGGATGGATCCGTCACGATACACTTGCTCATCAGAGCCATGTATCCATTAAATTGGTCTGGTGACTATCTCTATCTACGCTGTGATGTAGGAACTCCTACATTCTACACTGCATCAAGATTCAGTCACTTAGCTTCTGTAGTGCGCTTTCGCCCTCTGATGTTTGGCGTTGCATGAGTGGTTTCTTCCACTCCATGAACCTCCTCTTGTGGTTGATCCACATCTTGAGGCTCATCTTTAGGAACAAGTGGCTCCTCCTCTGCATGCAAGTGTATCTCCCTCTCAAGCGACAACTTCATGGCTTTCTCCTCATGAAATTTGATATCCCGTCGCACGATAGTCATCCGACTGTCTGGAAAATACACACGATAATTGTGGGGTGTTTCTGTGTACCCCAAAAATATCCCAACCTCTGCGGTCGTCTCCAACTTCTTCCTGGCATCCTTCGTCACATGAATGTAAACAGGTGAGCCAAAAATATTCAAATGAGAAATATCAGGCTTCTTACCAGAAAACGCCTCTTCGGGTGTACTCATGCCAAGTACTCTATGAGGACAACGATTTTGCACATAAACCGATGTGTTGCATGCCTCAACCCACAAGTGTATGGGAAGGCCCTGATCATCCAACATCACCCGTGCAGCACCCACGATCATTCTGTTCTTTCTCTCCGTGACCCCATTTTGCTGTGGGTTATGAGGCGCTATGAGTTCTCTTCGAATTCCTTCTTTGCTACAGAAGTCTTTGAATTCGCCGGAGATGTATTCACCACCATAATCGCTCCTTAGAGCTTTTACCTGCTTCCCCGACTCCTTCTCAACCAGCGCCTTGAACTCACAGAACTGTTGGGATTCAACAAGATGGTGAGCTTAGTGAAAAGAGTCGCCTTCACTAAGTGGGCCCGCAGGCTATTTTTGGCGCAAAGTATATTTTTAGACATGTCGATCATATTCTATGAGTTGCAGGATGCTATTTGTGGATGGTTGGTCAAGTTGGAAAAATAGATGGACTTCTATTTTTAGACATATTGGGCGGAATATATTTTTAGATTGCCAGTCTAAAAATAGATATGTCGAATATTCTTAGCTCTTAATAATATTTGGACTCTAACATTATCTTATTCTCTTGGAGCACTTTAGTTAAGTGCACAGATGTGGCACAGCAGCTGGCAGAAGGAATTACGCTATTCCTAAGGGTTTATTGGAGCTATTGCATGGAGGACTTCAATTAGAACTCATGTGATAGAGTTTGGTGGAGTTATAAAAGTAGTTGGTGGAGTTGTGTTCAGTTTAACTCAGTTAGACATAGTTGAGCTAGTTATATCTAGTCTAACTTATTGATACACTAGTGAGAGTGGTGTGAATTAATTATTAATTAATTCACTAATTATTAACTCATTAATAAACTAAATAATACATCAGTTAACTACAGTGCATGGAAAGTTTCAGTGGAGACCAGTGGAGAGGTAGGTGAAAGAGCAAGATGACTATCAGTTGTGACTATAGTGATGCATTGATTGCATCCAACACTCATTGGAGATTCCAATGAGGATTGCGTAGTGCAAGCCAGGTGGATTCGAGTTCATTTAGAGCCATTCTTCAGTAGGGATTGCGCAGTAGAGGCAGGCTAGCAGGTGGCAAAGATCGGTGCATGGATTTGCAATATCAGGCCTGATTAGTGTGTAGCAATTGTATTGTACTGAGAGCTTGACATGTTTAGCTTTGTATGAGGATTGTTACATGATCTCTATGACATATATTATATATATATAGTTTGGATTTTCATCTTTAGGCTTTCCATTAAAACAATTGTGTTAATGTGTGTGAATTTTTATGGTTTCATGTGTGCATTGCAATTGATTTAATTTTCGCGTGTGATGATCAATGGTGGAATAGATTCTGTATTGTGCATGAAGTTAAAATAGTGTGTGATCAGGAGAATATTGGATATATAACATATTAGTTATATAATTTCTACATGGTATCAGAGTGAATTTGATCAGAGCAGATTGCAATTATTGAAACAGTTGAGTTTTGTGCTGGTGGAATTTGAATTTGCTGCAGTGTTTTCTTGGTGTCGAAGTTGAGCATTCATTGAAATGTATTTCAATGGATTGTGATTGGAGTATGCCCTTAAGGGCAGCTCTAATTATATTGCATGGAAGGACAGGATGGAGGCGGTGCTGGATGATAATGGGTTGGAATTCATAGATGCGGAAATTCCAAAACCTGCTTCTAGCGATGCAGCCGCACTTGAGACATGGAAAAAGAAGACAAAAAAATGTCGAAGGATTCTGTTGGAAGGTGTGAAGGATCACATAGTGTCCATAATTCATGGTAAATCTTCTCCATTCTTGATGTGGAAAGCTTTGATAGACTTGTTCCAAAGCAGAAGCAACCAGAGGAAGTTGGTGCTTAAAGACAAACTCAAGAAAATAAAAATGGAGAAAGGCGACAGAATATCTTGTTGAGAGGGAGTGTTGAGATTCAACAAGATGATGAGCTTAGTGAAAAGAGTTGCCTTCACTAAGTGGGCCCGCAGGCTATTTTTGGCGCAAAGTCTATTTTTAGACATGTCGATCATATTCTATGAGTTGCAGGATGCTATTTTTGGATGGTTGGTCAAGTTGGAAAAATAGATGGACTTCTATTTTTAGACATAATGGGCGGAATCTATTTTTATATTTCCATTCTAAAAATAGATATGTCGAATATTATTAGCTCTTAATAATATTTGGACTCTAAACATTATCTTATTCTCTTGGAGCACTTCAGTTAAGTGTGTAGATGTGGCACAGGAGCTGACAGAAGGAATTACACTATTCCTAAGGGTTTACTAGAGCTACTGCATGGAGGACTTTAGTTAGAACTCATGTGACAGAGTTTGGTGGAGTTATAGAAGTAGTTGGTTGAGTTGTGTTCAGTTTAACTCAATTAGACACAGTTGAGCTAGTTGTATCTAGTCTAACTGATTGATACACTAGTGAGAGTGGTGTGAATTAATTATTAATTAATTCACTAAATATTAGCTCATTAATCAACTAAAGAATACATCAGTTAACTACAGTGCATGGACAGTTCAGTGGAGACCAGTGGAGAGGTAGGAGAAAGAGCAAGTGTGACTATCAGTTGTGACTATAGTGTTGCATTGTTTGCACCACACATTGATTGGAGATACCAATGAGGATTGCACAGTGCAAGCTAGGTGGATTCAAGTTCATTCAGATCCATTCTTCAGCAGGGATTTCACAGTAGAAGCAAGCTAGCAGGTGGCAAAGATCAGTGCATGGATTTGCTAGATCGGGCCTGATTAGTGTGTAGCGATTGTATTGTACTGAGAGCTTGATATGATCAGATTTGTATGAGGATTTTTACATGATCTCTATGACATATATTATATACAGATAGTTGGGGTTTTCAGCTTTAGGCTTTCCCGTAAAATCACAATTGATCTGAATGGAAAATGTCATCAACCCACGGTATTCATCTACCCATGTTATCCATCCACCCATGGAATTTACCCATGGTATTCATCCAACCATGATATTTATTCACCCATGGTATTGTAAGTGACCCATGGTATGTATCCACCCATGGTATTCATCCACACATGGGATTTACCCATGTTATTGTAAGTGGTATCTACCCATGCTATTGGCCCATGGTATCCACCTATGGTATTCTATCTCAAAAAAAGGCTATAAATAACAAGCCTCAATTTGTAAAAGGAGATATTGTTTGCCACAATGTAGCTTCTACAGTTATTCTCTGTTTTAATAAAACAAGATTCTTTGTGGTTTTATTTTCTTTGTGTTCTCTCTTTTTTCTGGCATTCTAATTTTGCAGATCCTGTCAGATCCATTTTAATTTTCTTAGATCTTGGGGGGATGAATACCATGGGTCGATGCCATTTACAATACCATGGGTAAATTCCATGGGTGGATGGATAACATGGGTATATGAATACCATGGTTTGATGCCATTTTCCATTCGGATCAACAGTGTTAATGTGTGTGAATTTTTATGGTTTCATGTGTGCATTGCAATTGATTTAATTTCCGCATGTGATGATCAATGTGGAATAGATTCTGTATTGTGCATGAAGTTAAAATAGTGTGTGATCAGGATAATTTTGGATATATAACATATTATTTATATAATTTCTACATGGTATCGGAGCGATATTGATCATTGGAGCATATTGCAATTATTGAAACAGTTGAATTTGTGCTGGTGGAATTCGAATTTGCTGTAGTGTTTTCTTGGTGTCGAAGTTGAGCATTCATTGAAATTTATTTCAACGGATTGCGATTGGAGTATTCCCTTGAGGGAAACTCGAATTATATTGCATGGAAGGACAGGATGGAGGTGGTGCTGGATGATAATGGGTTGAAGGAGTTCATAGATGTTGAAATTCCAAAACCTGCTTATAGCGATGCAGCCGCACTTGACGCATGGCAAAAGAAGACAGCAAAGTGTCGAAGAATTATTTTGGAAGGTGTGAAGGATCACATAGTGTCCAGCCTTCATGGTAAAGCTTCTCCATTCTTGATGTGGAAAGCTTTGACAAAATTGTTCCAAATCAAAAGCGACCAGAGGAAGTTGGCGCTTAAAGACAAGCTCAGGAAAATAAAAATGGAGAAAGGCGATAGTATACCCAAGTACCTCACAAAGTTTTTCCACTGCAGGGATGAGCTGGGAAGTGTGGGGGTTACTGTAGATGAAGAGGACTTGGTGAGCTTGGCTCTCCTTGGGCTTCTGAAGAGTTAGCATAGTTACGAAAACTTTGTCAATGTTCGGGAGAAATTTCCAAGATGGGAGCGAATTTGGTCAGATCTTGTGCGGGAGGAGATAAGGTGGGGTACCAGGGATGGATCTTCATCGAAGAATGAAGATGAAGAAAATTGCGCTTTGGCTGCCAAAGCAAGGAAAGGGAAGGGAGATAAAAAGCCTTCTCAATCTGATGCGAAAGGCAAGAAGCAGGACTTGTCCAAGGTGAAGTGCTTTCACCATCACCAACACGGACATTACGCCACTAATTGTCCACAGAAGAAGAAAAATAAGTAGGTTGTTGGATCTGCAGCTCGAGAGGCCTTAGCCTCGCAATTGGAGCTGGATTTTTCGCTGATCGCATGCTTGGTTTCAAGTGTGATGGGATCAGTGTGGTTTCTTGACAGTGGTGCGTCTTTCCATATGACTGGAGACAAATATTTGTTTACTGATCTAGATGAGAAGGATCTTGGAGTGCACATCGAGATGGGCGATGATGGTAGATACAGTGCGGCTGGTATTGGGACCATTTCCTTTGAGAGGGAGTCTGGTAAACCTTTCATATTGAAGGATGTCATGCATTTTCCAGGATTGAAGAAGAATCTGATCTCAGTGGCTATGTTGGAAGACAAGGGCTATGATGTTTTTTTTAGCGAGGGAAATGCTTTCCTGTGCAGTAAAACAACTGGTGAAACTCGGAGGATAGGGGTTCAAGTTCAAAACCTATATCAATTGCAGGTAGATGGTTGCGTAGTAATGGCGGGAAAAGCAGAAGGAGTGGTGAGCCAGGATGAGGGCAAATTGTGGCACAGGAGATTGGGCCATCTTCACCATGGTGCTTTGAAAATTTTGCAGCAGATTTATACCAAGCTTCCCAAGCGTACACTTGCATAGTCAGATCAGTGCAAGGGATGTACTTTGGGAAAATTTGTGAAGACCACTTTACATGAGAAGGATAGTCGCACCACGACGATCCTTGAGAGAATTCACATAGACATGTGTGGACCATTCTCAGTAGCTTCTACAGCAAAGCATAGGTATTATGTGATATTTGTTGATGATTTTTCTCGTAAGTGTTGGATCTTCTTCATGCAGAAGAAGACCAAAACATACTCAAAGTTCTGTGAGTTCAAGGCACTGGTTGAGAAAGATTCAGGGAAGCAGGTTAAAGTTCTAAGGAGCGATAATGGCGGTGAATTCATCTCTGGCGAATTCAAAGAATTTTGCAGCGCAAAAGGAATTCGAAGAGAGCTCATAGCGCCTCATAACCCACAGCAGAATGGGGTCGTGGAGAGAAAGAACAGAATGATCGTGGGTGTTGCACGGGCGATGTTGCATGATCAGGGCCTTCCCATACACTTGTGGGCTGAAGCATGCAACACTGCGGTTTATGTGCAAAACCGTTGTCCTCATAGAGTACTTGGCATGAGCACACTCGAAGAGGTGTTTTCTGGTAAGAAGCCTGATATTTCTCATTTGAAGATTTTTGGCTCACCTTTTTACATTCATGTGACGAATGATGCTAGGAAGAAGCTGGAGCCGACCGCATACGTTGGGATATTTTTGGGGTAAACAGAAACACCCCACAATTATCGTGTGTATTTTCCAGACAGTCGGAAGACTGTTGTGCGACAAGATATCAAATTTCATGAGGAGAAAGCCATGAAGTTGTCGCTTGAGAGGGAGCTGCACTTGCATGCAGAAGAGGAGCTATTAGTTCCTAAATATGAGCCTCAGGATGTGGATCAGCCACAAGAGGAAATTCATGGAGTGGAAGAAACCACTCATGCAACGTCAAACATCAGAGGGCGGAAGCGCACTACAGAAGCTGAGTGACTGAATCTTGATGCAGCACAAAATGTAGGAGCACCTACATCACAGTGCAGACAGAGATAGTCACCTGACTGATATATTGGATACATGGCTCTGGTGAGCAAGTGTATCGTGACAGAACCATCTTCTTTCAAGGAAGCTGTGGAGGACCCTGCATGGGTAGATGCCATGGTGGAAAAGTATGATTCGATTGTCAGAAACAGTGCATGGGAGATTGTCCCAAGGCTAGAAGGGAAATCAGTGGTAGGTTTGAGATGGATCTACAAAGTGAAGCAAGCTACTGACAGGAGCATCGAGAATTACAATGCAATATTTGTTGCCCGGGGCTTCTCACAAATTGAGGGGATCGACTATGAAGAAACCTTTGCACCTGTCGCAAGGTATTCTTCCATACAGACCATCCTTACTCTCTTAGCATAGATGGGTTGGCACATTCATCAGATGGATGTGAAGACTACGTTCCTCAACGGAGTCATTGAGGAGGAGGTGTACATAGAGCAGCCTGAAGGTTTCAAAATCTTCAACAGCGAGTCGCATGTGTGCAGGCTCAAAAGAACGTTGTATGGGCTTGTTACACCATTCATCTAACCTACTATCATTAGATGGACCCAAGTGCACCATGTAAGACCAATTTTACCCTAAGTAAAATTGCTTTCACTATGTGAAATAACTTAAAAAAACACATTTATTAGGTTGTTTATGGTCTAAACAGGAAACCCCAAAAGGAAATATTAAACAAACCTATATTTGTTTGATTTTCCTCAAGGAATAATTAATTAAACAATAATTCAATTATTATTCCTGGTCATGTTTAACCCAAAACAAAGAAATTAATTAGATAAATCTTTATTTATCTTATTATTTTATAGGAATAATTATTTAAATCTTATTTAAATAATATTCCTTGTTAAATATGACTAAATCACCCATAAATAATTAAATAAATCATTATTTATTTGATTATCCTTCAACCACTTCCTTAAAATGATAAATAAATCATTTATTTATTTATTATTCACAAATAAAGGGATTTGACCCAAGCCAAATACCTATTCCCTCCAATAAATATAATAAAATATTCCATAAAAGGTGGATATAGGTTTGGTTAATGTTATTTTAATCATGCACCAAGATCTAGAATGACCCAATATTTTGTTATAAATAGGAGGGTTTTTCCTATCATTCTTCACCTTTTGTTGCCTATTAGATCACTCTAGATCTATACACTTGGTCACATTCTTCATTATTTGTTGTGTGAGCTCCCTTTGAGTTCTATCTTTGTCTGGGTTTTCTACACCAACAAGAGAGAGAGATTCTAGATCTGAAGTGCTGAGGACTTCCAAGAACCCATCCCATTGAGGATAATTGGATACACCTTCTTGTTTTCCTCCCAGGTGCCCTTAATACAAAAATTCTTTCAAAAAACATTGTTCTTTTCTTGTCTATTGGATGTATGGAGCAAACTCTTGATTTTACTGCTTAATGTCTTTCTATGCATAGATCTGGTTTTTTGCAGCACTTGTCTTGATCAACTAACTGCAGATTTGAAGATATTGGCAGCCATATTTGATGTTAGGGCTATAAGTTATGCGTAGCTAAAGTGGTATTTTTTCGTACGCTTCGACAAAATATTCATACTAACAACTGGCGACTCCACATGGGTTTTCAATTACGACCGCTGTCGTTTTTCATATTCCTGCATATCCAGCTACTTCAGACCCTAGGGTTTCTTTTCAGCTTTTTTTTTTTCCTATTTTTATTTTTTTTTCTCACATAAAACCCTAAAACATTAAAATTTCTAACTTCCATGTGTGTCTGGCCCTATTGCGCAGGTGACAGACATCAGCTGCAACTAAGACGGCAACTTTTCCGGAAATCTGCCGCTAGGACACCCAGAGCTTCAGGTCACACTTTTCAGCCCAGAAACTGTGACCTGGACCTCCAGGTCACACATTTCAGCCCATTATCTGCGACCTGCACATAAAACAGGTCAGAACCTGCAACCTGCCAATTTTTCTGCAATTTTTCTGGGTTTTTCTGAAGCTTCTGTCAGGGTTTTCCAGCCTCTGTCTCAGCCCGTTTCGACCTGTTTCTGATCTGTTTTGCTCATCTAAGTGGGAACATAGCCCCCTAGGGTTTTAGTACCCTCCACTTTTGGTGGAAGAGTTTTTATCTGTTTCAGGTGTCTGTTTTTTCAGAGTTTCAGCTCCCCCTTTTCCAGATCTGATACCTCCTTTTCAGATCTCTTTTAATCAGCTCTTCTCCCTTTCAAATCACCTCCTGAAGATTTGTTTGGATCTACCTTTAGGGCCTCCTCCTTGCCCCTTCTGCTTTTTGCTGATTTCCTCCTTTTTCCAGCCACCTTGCCTCTGCCTCTTGGCTGTGTTCTACCCCTCTTTTCAACAGATTTCTCCTTTAGATCCCTGTCCCTTTCGACCCTAGATTTATTGGCCTTTTTTTAGTGTGTTTTGACTAGATTTTTTCCCTCTGTTAGACTAGTTTTGAGAGCCCCGCCTTTTTGGGTTAGATCGATGCATTGATTAGCTATTAATTTTCTGTTATTTCAACATTATATACTGATTCTCTGCAACATTATTTTCAGTTACGCAACACACTTTTTCTCTTGATCTAAAAATGAAAAGGGTTTAAAAATTAAAATTAACACATGCCACACACTCACCCTAAGCGAAGAAGAGCCTGGTTTACACCGCCAGGCAAAGACTTTAAAATCAATTGACACTGCACCTATCTGCCCTTGTTTCGACATTGTACTCACTTGATTCTGCACCTCCTTGCCCTTGCGATCGTTCTTCTTCCCCTTGTGCCATGTTTGTGTTGTCATCATTGCACCCCCAAGGCACACCTCCCGGAGACTTCTTGGCCTTCACCCTCAGTTTTCGGTCGGTCGACCTGCTCCATCCCGTCGTCGTCGAGCCAGTCCCCCTCCGAGTCCACACTCTGACTCCTCTTCTGATTCATTGGGTTCTCCTTTTACTTCTGGTTCTCCCCCTGTCACCTTCACTATGTCTGGTCCAGGGCCTAACGCTAGCGGTAATCCCGGCCCTAATGCCGGGACTACTACTAGCGGAACCGCCACAGGAACTACCTCGGCTGCACCCTTGCTCCCTTACATGGCAGGCCTCAGCCTCTTCGATTTCAATTAGTTAATCAATGACCCTATCCGCCACGATGTTGGTTGGCCTGCTATGCCAACCAAGCTCCCCTCCGACATCCCCAAGTTCGAAGGCCTTGCTGGAGAAGATCCAACCAACCATGTCCGATCTTTCCACATGTGGTGTTCCTCCAATTCCATCACCAATGATTCCATCCGTCTTCGGTTGTTCCAACGCACGCTTACCGGCGAAGCTTCTAAATGGTATGTTGACCAAGCCACCTCTTCCCATACCACCTTTGCGACCATTGCCCAAGCCTTTTTATCTTATTTCCAGCTCCCTCTCCGATACGATACTGGTACAGAGCTTTTGACTTCTTTCAAGCAAACCTCTTCAACCCGCCTTTCCACTCATGTCCAGGAATGGCGGAGAAGAAGGAGCTTATGTCGAGCCCCCAGCTTCGAAGATCGGGTTTATATGGACTGGTTCCTTCACACTCTCTTACCTCCCATTGGCAAAGATGTCGCCTCCCATTTCCCTCAAACCGAAGAAGTCGCCCTCCAAATAGCCTTGAAATATGACCTGATCTACGCTCACTCTGGTTATGTTTATACCGTCCTTCCTGACCTCCCCAGGCCCGACAGCGCTAACGCCCTGGGGGCATCTCATTCCGCTGACGGTATCGTTGGAGCCCTTTCTCATCCGTATGCTCAACCTACTATGGGCTATGGTCTCCCTTCGGGAGGGGCCAACACCTCTAGCACTTTCCCCCCTCCAGGTAGCATGTATCCAGGATACGGCATGCCTCATTATTTTGCCCAACCTCCTGCTTACCTCAATGTTGCCCAACCTAACCATTATCCTTATCCGCAGCCCGGTGCGCCAGCTCCTCCAGCATATGCGCTTCCACCTCCCTTGCCTCCTCCACCCCCGCAACAGCACTTACAACCCCCTCCAGGGCAAGTATTTGCACAACAGGGCGTGACGAATACCCCTTCTTCTCAAAGAAGGCGGAGAGGCAATCCAAATCAATCTGCCCCTGGTACTCGTGGAGCCAATCCCCAAGGTACTGACCCTAACACTGCTAACCAGCAACAGGGCACTCAGCCCAAGCCGGACAGGCCTATTCGCACAAATAAACCTTGTTCGTGTTGCGGTGTTTATGGTCATTACACTCACGATTGTCCCCTCCTACCACAGATGCGGCAGATGTGGGAGTCTCAAGCCACATTGCGAGGACAACATGCCTCCCCTCATGCTCCCCCTAATGTGGCCACTACTCAACCGGCTGTGTTTACCGATCCTTTCCCCCAGTAAGGATTCGTGGCTACCCAACCACCTGACGGACAGGTCACCACTCAAACTTCCCCTTCTGGTTCCTCTGATTACCAGATCCTCATGATGAACTTTGATCCATCCCTAATCATCGACCTTAACCTTCAAACTCGGTCTTGCCAGTATCCCAAGCCTCCCGCTCAGTCTGCCTCCGAGTCCCCTTCTTCAGGTTCTACCGAGCCTCTTTCGACATCCAATGGTCCCTTACATATCCCCCAACCCAAAGTTGAGGTTCATACCAAGATTCCTAAGGGACCATTACGCCGAAATGTTACTCCTGGTCAAGCTGCTCATTCGTATAGCATAGTAGATGATTTGGCGCAGTCTCCTGCTGCCATTTCCACATTGAAACTCCTCCAATCATGCCCTTCCCAAAAGAAGGCTCTACTATCTGCCATGGGCGCTGTAGATCCTGCTGATGACCAAATGATTGTTTTCGACACCCATCAATCAGAACATCCTCCTCTTCCTGCTTCCGTAGCCTTCCAAATCCCAGTCAAAATTTGGAACGCTAACGTTTCTCGGTGTATAATTGATGAGGGAGCATCCACCTGTGTGATGTCCGCTTCGATTTGGAAGCAACTTGGATCTCCTGAATTAGCCCCTTCCATGATCACCATTCGAGCGTGGGATGGCCACGCCTCCCAGCCCATTGGCCTCTTCCGTAATTGTCCTATCACTCTTGCGAGCAAGACTGTTTGCGTTGATGTCGAAGTCATCGACGCCCCTCTAGACTACAACATTCTCTTGGGGCGAAGCTACACCTATGTCATGTCTTCTGTCCCATCCACTATTTTTCGCAAGATTTCTTTTCCTCACAATGGAAAGATAGTCACCATTGACCAGTTGACTTATCATGAGCCAAAGTCTCAGACCTCCCCTGAGATGACCATCTCTTCTGTAGCCAATAAGCAAACCGTCGATTCCTTGACCAGTGTCTCTCCCGGCGTCTACAAAGGCTCCTCTTTGCTTGGAACTTTCCCTGGTCTCCCTCCTCCTCCTATCTCTGATCCCAGCTTATCGAATGTTTGCATGATGCAATCGTCTCGGGCAGCCCTTACACCGCCCGCTGCGGCTAGTCAGAAACCTCAACCTCAACCTCGCCCACCGCAACCCGCTCCTAGCCATTCATCTAGCCAGCCGGACCTCCTCCTTCTAGCCCCTCTTCTACAGCTAGTATCCATGAACCCCTCTATCCTTCTGGATCAGTTCATCCAGGCCTTAGCCACCTCAGTGCCGTTCCGCCTGGCCATTACCTTTCCGGTCAGATACCGTTACTCATTCCACCCCCTGGAGTGTACTTGGTACCTGTTATGGCTACCCTCTCTCTCCCCAACCTGACCCTAGGTATACCTGTCTGGTACCTTGACCCTCCCGCCACTACCCCACCCGGTCACCCCAAACCATACCTTGCTTTGACCCCGGTTCAACCGGTCCCCACCACTTCTCCTGCTACTACGATACCTCACACACCTTCACCAGCACCATCTCCTGTTGCGACCGTATTAGGAAAAGGGGGCAAAGCTCCCACAAAAGCCAATAAGGACCACACCGCCCCGACAAACCCTACCCCTCCTCGACCGCCAAAGCGCGCTATACAGTGCGCTTTGTGCGATATTGTCGGTCACGCCACCCATACGTGTCCTGAATTGCCGCATCTCAAGGCCCTGGTCAATGAGACGTTTCCGGAATCTGATCTCTCTGAAGTCCACGTCACTATCCCTGATTCTATCCTGAAAATCAAAACCTTGCGCAGAAATCACCCTTGTGCTTTGTGCGATTTCCATGGCCATTACACCCACCTCTGTCCCCGCCTTGATGAGTATCGTTCCTCCTTAGCCACGTACCACCAATTCAAGGCTACGCACGACAAGATACCTTCTCACATGGTTGCGAGCTCTACCCCAGTAGAACCAGAGGATCTTCCTACTCCCATTCATATTCCCCCTCCAGCCGTTGAAACAACAGAGCCTTCGTCCACCATCTTTTACCTATCGTCCTCCTTGAGAGATGATTCGTCTACCCTCCTACCTGCGAACACTCTCAGCTCCACCTTCGTAGCCCTTGGATCTGCCGACGTTGCCCATATGAGACCTTTTCCTCAAGATGACCCGTCAGGTATTGCTACATCATCAGTTGATCCTTCTTCCTCCAGTCTTCCCATCTTCCAGTCAGATGAGGACATTATGGAAGCCATGACCCACCCTGACTTTCCCTGGGATGATATGCACCATCGCGCATACTTCCTCCCACAACAGCCCCATGACCAATATGCTGTGGAGACCAAAGACTTCATCCCCCATGCAGTCGACTGGTTCAAAAATCCCATCCCTGCACCCGATGCTTTTGAAGAAGGAAACATGGCCAATATCTCTCCTACCATTAAAATTGACATTTCGGTCAAACTGGGAATCGAAGAATATGTCACCTTGGGCGCCCAATGCACCTCGGAAGAAATTGAAGCTTACACTAAGCTTTTCAACGAATTTCGCGGTATTTTTGCTTGGTCCTACTCCGAAATGCCCGGACTCGATCCCGCCATTGTCGAACACCATATCGACACATGGCCTGATGCCAACCCAGTCCGTCAAAAGTTGAGACCCATTCATCCTTCCAGATGTGATGCTATCAAAGCCAAAATCGATAAGCTCAAGCAGGCTAGTTTCATTTACCCCATTGAATACCCCACTTGGGTGTCCAACTCAGTTCCCGTCCTCAAGAAACAAGGTACCATCCGTGCCTGCACAGACTTTCGCGACTTGAACAAATCTTGTCCCAAAGAAAACTTCCCCACACCATTCATTGACCAAATCATTGACGAGTGTGCAAGGCATGAGGTTCTATCCTTTATGGATGGTTTCTCCGGATACAACCAGATTGTTAGATGTCCTGCTGATCAACTTAAAACCGCGTTCATCAGTCCGTGGGGAACTTTCGCTTACCGGGTCATGCAATTCGGCTTTAAAAATGCCGGCGCCACTTTTCAACGGGCCATGTCTTATTGTTTCCATGACTTAGCTCACATTATCCTTGCTTATTTAGACGACCTCACTGCGCGTTCTAAACATCGGGCGCAACACCTCCACGATCTGCGCACCATCTTCCTCCGATGTCGCAAGTATAATATCCGCCTTAACCCGTTGAAATGTGTCTTCTGCGTCCCTGCCGGCCGTCTCCTAGGCTTCATCGTGTCCAAAGACGGTATCACTCTTGACCCTTTAAAAGTCCAAGCCATTCTTGAACTCCCCATTCTTTGTACCTTACGCCAGCTACAAAGTCTCCAAGGCAAAGCTAATTTTCTTCGCCGGTTCGTTCCTGACTATGCCACCACCGCACGTGGGTTCCTTAGACTCCTCCAATCTAACATCCCATTTGTATGGGATACCTATGCTCATGAGTCTTTCGATGCCCTCAAGCAGGCTCTCACATCCGCTCCCTTGATCCGCCCTCCTGACTTTGATAGGGACTTCATCCTGTACATCTCCGCTTCCACCTATTCGATCGTTGGATTTCTAATCCAGGAAGATGACAACGGTATCGAGCATGTGATCTATTACGTCAGTAAGAACCTCGTAGGGCCTCCTATTTCCTACTCGCACGAAGAAAAATTAGCGCTGTCTGTCGTGTTCTCAGTCCAAAAACTTCGTCATTATATCCTCATGCGTTCCACCAAGGTTGTGACTAATTCCAACCCCATGGCTTTCCTATTGATTCACCGCATCCTCACTGGGAAATACGCTCGTTGGGTCATTATCCTTCAGGAATTCGACCTCAAATTTGTCACACCAAAAAGTAAGAAAGGATTAGCCCTCGCTGAACTCATTTCTGAATTACCTATCGGAACGCAGGACCCTCCAGTTAATGATGATATTCCTGATGAACACTTATTCGCCATTACTTCGGACGATCTTTGGTACGGCGATATTCTTACTTACTTGCGAACCCAAAAGTTCGCCCTCCACCTTGATCATGAGGCTCGCCGACGAATCCGACACTAGGCTCCCCGATACCTTCTTATCGGTGACGACCTCTATCGTCGCGGTATCGATACTGTCCTTCGTCATTGTCTCACACACGCTGAAGCTGAACAAGTCCTCAATGCCTGCCATAGCGGCGCTTGCGGTGGCCACCTCTCCGGTCTTGCTATCGCCCAGAAAGTCATGCGCGCTGGGTATTTCTGGCCTTCCCTCTTTAGTGATTGCATTGAGGCCGTCAAACACTGTCCCAATTGCCAACATTTCGCCCCTAAGGCACGAGCTCTCCCAGCTCCCCTCCATCCTGTCATCACAACTAGTCCCTTTTGTAAATGGGCCATCAACTTTATGGAGTTTCGACCTCCATCCGCTAGTAACCATAAGTATATCATTGTGGCGGTTGACTATTTCACCAAATGGGCCGAGGCTATGCCCACATTTAACAATACGGCCGCTACTGCTGCGCTCTTTTTCTTTAACCACGTTATTGCTTGATTCGGAGTTCTGAAACAACTGGTCTCTGACCACGGCCGACATTTTGAAGATGAGATTTAGCGTGAGCTATCCTCACTGTTGGGTTTTGAGCACCAATATTCCTCCTCCTATTACCCCCAAGGTAATGGCCAAGTTGAAGCAGTCAACAAGATCCTCAAGACCATGCTCCAACGAACGGTGAATAAGCACAAAACCAACTGGGATCTCATGCTCTTCCCTGCTTTGTGGGCCTATCGAACTTCTGTTAAAACCGCCACCGGGCTTACTCCTTTCCACCTCGTTTTTGGAGAGGAGGCAATCTTACCGATCGAGTGTGAAATCCCTTCCCTTCATTTGGCCGTTGAACTTTTCACTGACACCCAACCTCTAGAACAATGACTTATCATGCTTGAGCGCGCCTCCGAAGACCGTCGTGTTGCATTGCAAACCATGGAAGCAGCCAAAAAATGCACCAAAGCTCAGTATGACTGAAAATTCCAGCCTCGTACTTTTCACGAAGGCGACCTTGTTCTAGTATATGACCAGGCCCATGATGTCCTTGGTCACGGGAAGTTTGACTCATTATGGCTAGGCCCTTATGTCATCAGTAAGGATCTTGGTAAGGGGGCATACCTCTTAGAGGACTTTGAAGGCAATCCTCTTCCTAATCCTCGCAATGCACTCTATCTTAAGAAATATTACCCTTAGCATTACCCTTCTGAAATGCACGTCTTATTTTCTGTTAGATAGCCAGCATCTTTTTGTTTTCATACTCTGATACCTCACCAGGACATACTTTTTCCAAGAAGGATCACTTCACTTCTCCTCCAAATCGAATCTCCTCACTTACAACACTTGTACTTGGGGCACCACTTTGCCTCCATACTTGTCTTTTGTTCGTGTCGATTTTTCGTCATGAGATACCATCTTGTACTCATGTTTTCATGGTCCCCCATAGGACCTTTACTGTGTGGCAGCACCATCGAGTCGCCCTTGTTTAGAGCATCCAAGTTGAGTCATCATCGCATTCATGGAGTCTATCCCGAGTCCCTTTGTACCCCACTATAGTCCTTCATCCTTCATTTCTTGGTCTCTCTCTTGTGTCGCATATTATGACCTTCAGTCCCACTGTCCCCTATCCCTTATGATATTGTTTCAGTCGCTTCCATGTCATTCATGTCCTTTATGCTCTAGCAAGGGAATTCGTCCATTCGCTACTCAGTGCCCTCCATTCCATCATCATCATCGGTATTAGTCTATCAGTC
Source organism: Pinus albicaulis (assembly GCA_034641835.2). Lineage (NCBI taxonomy): Eukaryota > Viridiplantae > Streptophyta > Pinopsida > Pinales > Pinaceae > Pinus > Pinus albicaulis. The sequence continues at coordinate 106,521,848 of CM076576.1, read as the reverse complement.
GCTCTACTATTTTCTCTTGTGCCTTAGTTGAGGATTTCTCATCGCCTCACCTACGGCGGACCTCCATCTGTCGACATCAGCTCCTTCATTCTAGAGGATAGGTATAGAGAGTGGTGTACCTTGGTTCCAGCTTCCACTCTTATTCGGTGCCTCGGATCAGGAAAAGGGATCTCTCATTTCCCTTTGACTTGATTGTTTCTCCACTTCAGCTCCTTTCAACATGATCGAGATCCGTATGCTTGATGGTCCAGTGATGCAGCAGCAGCTCTTGGTGATGCTCGGGTGTGTGTGAGATGTCTCAGCCCTCATGAGGGGGTGGCCCTGTAGGTAGCCCCCCACATTCCCGGATGACCTCTTCCTTTCAGCCTTCGATGCAGCTCCATATATTTGATGATGTCGGCCTTAGCCGCTTGCAGCGCCTCTTTGATTTGCATGTATCAGTCAAATTTTGTGAGCTCTTCCCCGCTTGTAGGGGGCATTTGGGTTGTATTTGTATCTCATGTACTCAGATATTATTGTATAAGTCCTGGTTGTTATCCCAGGCACAGCATGTATATGGGATCCCTCATTATATTTCTATCTGGCTCATGTTTATGCCAGCTGTAATTTATGGTTCAGTCCCTTGTTTACTAGACACACTATTCTTTTGTACTTTGTCTCGGCGGGCATAGGTATGCCTCCCCCGCCGCCTTTAGCACAGGTACCCTCTCATAAAAAGAGACTTGTTGCACCTGTAAGTCTCGTCTCCTCAGGGTCTAGTTCTTCAGCACATTATTCTACCTTACATTTCTCTCTCTGACTTCCCTTTTGATGTCTGGTGATTGAGTTCTTACAACGTACTTCGGTCATACGATTTTCTCCTAACACTCGCACGCTGGGGGGCAATCTTTTACACCATTTTTTGGTCATCTAACCTACTATCATTAGATGGACCCAAGTACACCATGTAAGACCAATTTTACCCTAAGTAAAATTGCCTTCACTATGTAAAATAACTTAATAAAACACATTTATTAGGTTGTTTATGGTCTAAACAGGAAACCCCAAAGGGAAATATTAAACAAACCTATATTTGTTTGATTTTCCTCAAGGAATAATTAATTAAACAATAATTTAATTATTATTCCTGGTCATGTTTAACCCAAAACAAAGAAATGAATTAGATAAATCTTTATTTATCTTATTATTTTCTAGGAATAATTATTTAAATCTTATTTAAATAATATTTCTTGTTAAATATGACTAAATCACCCATAAATAATTAAATAAGTCATTATTTATTTGATTATCCTTCAACCACTTCCTTAAAATGATAAATAAATCATTTATTTATTTATTATTCACAAATAAATGGATTTGACCCAAGCCAAATACCTTTTCCCTCCAATAAATATAATAAAATATTCCATAAAAGGTGGATCTAGGTTTGGTTAATGTTATTTTAATCATGCACCAAGATCTAGAATGACCCAATATTTTGTTATAAATAAGAGGGTTTTTCCTATCATTCTTCACCTTTTGTTGCCTATTAGATCACTCTGGATCTATACACTTGGTCACATTATTCATTATTTGTTGTGTGAGCTCCCTTTGAGTTCTATCTTTGTCTGGGTTTTCTACACCAACAAGAGAGAGAGATTCTAGATCTGAAGTGCTGAGGACTTCCAAGAACCCATCCCATTGAGGAGAATTGGATACACCTTCTTGTTTTCCGCCCAGGTGCCCTTAATACAAAAATTCTTTCAAAAACCATTGTTCTTGTCTTGTCTATTGGATGTATGGAGAAAACTCTTCATTTTAATGCTTAATGTCTTTCTATGCATAGATCTGGTTTTTTGCAGCACTTGTATTGATCAACTAACTGCAGATCTGAAGATATTGGCAACCATATTTGATGTTAGGGCTATAAGTTATGCGTAGCTAAAGTGGTCTTTTTTCGTACGCTTCGACAAAAGATTCATACTAATAGGGCTGAAACAAGCACCTCGTGCTTGGTACACATGGATAGACAGTTATTTCACCGGACTTGGATTCACCAAGAGTGAGGCGGATCTGAACCTATACCAGATTGTGGTGGAGGGTAAGTTGTTGATCATTGTACTTTATGTAGATGATTTAAATACTAACGGTGATGAACTGTTGAAGTGATACACTCTCATCTTCAAGGTAGATCTTGCAAAGGAGTTTGAGATGAAGGACTTTTTCCTCCTTCATTATTTCTGAATTGGAAATTGGGTAGTGGAAGGGTGGGCTGTTTGTGTCTTAAGCAGAAGTGATATTTTGGGAGATACTGGAGAAGTTCAACATGCAAGGCTGCAAGCCTATCGACACTCCTCTTCTTGGTGGTTGGAGGAAAGAGGATGCTACATCGGCAGAGGTAGTGGATGCCACTGTTTATCGACAGTTGGTTGGTTCGCTCATGTATCTAGTCAATACACGACCGGACATATGCTACGTTGTTAACCAGCTTTCACAAGCTATGCTTAAGCCTACCAAGCTCTTTTGGAAAGCAGGAAAGCATGTATTGAGATATCTCAGAGGCACATCAGGATATGGATTATGGTACAGACAGTCGGATGAGGTGAAGCTGCATGGCTTCACGGATGCAGATTGGGCAGGGAGCCCAACGGATAGAAAGAGCACATACGGAGAGGACTCGATTATCGGGTCTACGGCGGTTCTTGGTACAGCGAAATAAGTATCACGGCACTCAATTCGGCGGAGGCCGAGTAAGCCGGCAATTTTGGGGGCATGTGAGGCTATATGGATGAGGAAGATCCTGGTCGGGTTGTTCGGTTCACACTTAGATCCTACTGTGATATATTGTGATAATCAGAGTTGCATTAAACTCTCGGTTAATCCAGTATTTCATGATAGATATAAACACATTGACATCCGGTACCATCATATCAGAGATTGTGTGCAGCGGAAGATCATGTTGCTTTCTTACATTCCCACAGAGGATCAGGATGCAGATATTCTGACGAAGGCGCTCACCAGGAGAAAATTTGAATACCATAGAGACAGGATCGGGGTGGCAAATAATCCCTATCTTGTTGAGAGGGAGTGTTGAGATTCAACAAGATGTTGAGCTTAGTGAAAAGATTCACCTTCATTAAGTGGGCCCGCGGGATATTTTTGGCGCAAAGTCTATTTTATACATGTCGATCATATTCTATGAGTTGCAGGATGCTATTTGTGGATGGTTGGTCAAATTGGAAAAATAGATGGACTTCTATTTTTAGACATATTGGGCGGAATCTATTTTTAAATTGCCAGTCTAAAAATGGATATGTCGAATATTATTAGCTCTTAATAATATTTGGACTCTAAACATTATCTTATTCTCTTGGAGCACTTTAGTTAAGTGCACAGATGTGGCACAGCAGCTGACAGAAGGAATTACGTTATTCCTGAGGGTTTACTGGAGCTATTGCATGGAGGAGTTCAGTTAGAACTCATGTGACAGAGTTTGGTGGAGTTATAGAAGTAGTTGGTGGAGTTGTGTTCAATTTAACTCAATTAGACACAGTTGAGCTAGTTGTATCTAGTCTAACTGATTGATACACTAGTGAGAGTGATGTGAATTAATTTTTAATTAATTCACTAAATATTAACTCATTAATCAAGTGAAGAATACATCAGTTAACTACAGTGCATGGACAGTTCAGTGGAGACCAGTGGAGAGGTAGGTGAAAGAGCAAGTGTGACTATCAGTTGTGACTATAGTGTTGCATTGTTTTCACCACACATTGATTGGAGATGCCAATGAGGATTGTGCAGTGCAAGCCAGGTGGATTCGAGTTCATTCAGAGCCATTCTACAACATGGATTTTGCAGTAGAGGCAGGCTAGCAGGTGGCAAAGATCGGTGCATGGATTTGCTAGATCGGGCCTGATTAGTGTGTAGCAATTGTATTGTACTAAGAGCTTGATATGATCAGCTTTGTATGAGGATTGTTACATGATCTCTATGACATATATTATATACATATATTTGGGGTTTTCAGCTTCAGGCTTTTCCATAAAATCACAGTGTTAATGTGTGTGAATTTTTATGGTTTCATGTGTGCATTGCAATTGATTTAATTTCCGCATGTGATGATCAATGGTGGAATAGATTCTGTATTGTGCATGAAGTTAAAATAGTGTGTGATCAGGAGAATCTTGGACATACAACATATCAGTTATATAATTTCTATAGGGCCATCTTCACCATGGCGCTTTGAAAATTTTGCAGCCGATTTCTACCGGGCTTCCCAAAGGTACACTTGCGTAGTCAGATCAGTGCAAGGGATGTACTTTAGGAAAATTTGTGAAGACCAATTTTCATGAGAAGGATAGTTGCACCACGAAGATCCTTGAGAGAATTCACACAGAAGTGTGTGGACCTTTCTAAGTAGCTTCAACAGCAAAGCACAGGTATTATGTGATATTTGTTGATGACTTTTCTCGTAAGTGCTGGATCTTATTCATGCAGAAGAAGAGCGAGACATACTCAAAGTTCTGTGAGCTCAAGGCACTGGTTGAGAAAGATTTTGGGAAGCGGGTGAAAGCTCTTAGGAGTGATAATGGTGGTGAATTCATCTCTGGTGAATTCAAAGACTTTTGCAGCGCAGAAGGAATTCGAAGAGAGCTCATAGCGCCTCATAACCCACAGCAGAATGGGGTCATGGAGAGAACTAACAGAACGATCGTGGGTGCTGCACGGGCGATGTTTCATGATCAGGGCCTTCCCATACACTTGTGGGTTGAAGTATGCAACACTGCGGTTTATGTGCAAAACCTTTGTCCTCATAGAGTACTTGCCATGAGTACACTCGAAGAGGCGTTTTCTGGTAAGAAGCCTGATATTTCTCATTTGAAGATTTTTGGCTCACCTATTTACATTCATGTGACGAAGGATGCCAGGAAGAAGTTGGATCCAACCACAGAGGTTGGGATATTTGTGGGGTACACAGAAACACCCCACAACTATCGTGTGTATTTTCCAGACAGTCGGAAGACTGTTGTGTGACGGGATATCAAATTTCATGAGTAGAAAGCCATGAAGTTGTCACTTGAGAGGGAGCTACACTTGCATGCACATGAGGAGCTACTAGTTCCTAAATATAAGCCTCAGGATGTGGATCAACCACAAGAGGAGGTTCATGGAGTGGAAGAAACCACTCATGCAGTGCCAAACATCAAACGGTGGAAGCGCACTATAGAAGTTGAGCGACTGAATCTTGATGCAACACAAAATGTAGGAGCACCTACATCATAGTGTAGACAGAGACAGTCACCTGACCGATATACTAGATACATGGCTTTGATGAGCAATTGTATCGTGTCAGAACCATCCTCTTTCGAGGAATCTGTGGAGGACCCTGCATGGGTAAATGCCATGGTGGAAGAGTATGATTCGATTGTCAGAAATAGTGCATGGGAGATTTTCCCAAGGCCGGAAGGAAAATCAGTGGTAGGTTCGAGATGGATCTACAAAGTGAAGCAAGCTGCTGACGGGAGCGTCGAGAAGTATAAGGCAAGATTTTTTTCCTGGGGCTTCTCAAAGATCAAGGGGATCAACTATGAAGAAACCTTTGCACCTGTCGCAAGGTATTCTTCCATACAGACCATCCTTGCTCTCTCAGCACAGATGGATTGGCACATTCATCTGATGGATGTGAAGACTGCATTCCTCAACAAAGTCATTGAGGAGGAGGTGTACATAGAGCAGCCTGAAGGTTTTGAAATCTTCAGCAGCGAGTCGCATGTGTGCAGGCTCAAAAGAGCGTTGTATGGGCTGAAACAAGCACCTCGTGCTTGGTACACACGGATAGAAAGTTATTTCACTGGACTTGGATTCACCAAGAGTGAGGCGGATTTGAACCTATACCAGATTGTGGTGGAGGGTAATTTTCTAATCATTGTGCTTTATGTAGATGATTTGATACTAACAGGTGATGAATTGTTGATACACTCATGCAAGGCAGATCTTTCAAAGGAGTTTGAGATGAAGGACTTGGGCCTCCTTCATTGTTTCCTGGGATTGTAAATTTGGCAGCGAAAGGGTGGACTATTTGTGTCTCAAGGCAAGTATGCCCAGGAGATACTGGAGAAGTTCAACATGCAAGGCTGCAAGCCTATCGACACTCCTCTTCCTGGTGGTTGGAGGAACGAGGATGCTACATCGGCAAAGGTAATGGATGCCACTGTTTATTGACAGTTGGTTGGTTCGCTCATGTATCTAGTTAATACACGACCAGACATATGCTATGCTGTTAACCAACTTTCACAAGCTATGGTTAACCCTACCAAGCTCTTTTGGAAGGCAGGAAAGCATGTTCTGAGATATCTCAGAGGCATATCAGGATATGGATTATGGTACAAACAGTCGGATTAGGTGAAGTTGCATGGCTTCACGGATGCAGATTGGGCAGGGAGCCTAATGGACAGAAAGAGAACATCTGGAGGGATATTCAGTATCGGATCTACAGAAGTTTCTTGGTACAACAAAAAACAAAGATCTGTGGCACTTATTTCAGCGGAGGCTGAGTACATGGCAGAAATTTTGGCTGCATGCGAGGCTATATGGATGAGGAAGATCCTAGTCGGGTTTTTCGGTTCACACTTAGATCCTACTGTGATATATTGTGATAATAAAAGTTGCATTAAACTCTCGGTTAATCCAGTATTTCATGATAGATCTAAACATATGATACCATCATATCAGAGATTATGTGCAGCGGAAGATCATGTTGCTTTCTTACATTCCTACAGAGGATCAGGATGCAGATATTCTGACGAAGGCGCTCACCAGGAGCAAATTCGAATACCACAGAGACAAGATCAGGGAGACAGATAATCCCTATCTTCCTGAGAGGGAGTGTTGAGATTCAACAAGATGATGAGCTTAGTGAAAAGAGTTTCCTTCACTAAGTGGGCCCGCAAGCTATTTTTGGCGCAAAGTCTATTTTTAGACTATGTCTATTTTTATACATGTCGATCATATTCTATGAGTTGTAGGATGCTATTTGTGGATGGTTGGTCAAGTTGGAAAAATAGATGTACTTCTATTTTTAGACATATTGGGCAGAATCTATTTTTAGATTACTAGTCTAAAAATAGATATGTCGAATATTATTAGCTCTTAATAATATTTGGACTCTAAACATTATCTTATTCTCTTGGAGCACTTTAGTTAAAGTGCAGATGTGCTTCTTGATGAAAGTCCATTCACGAGGGTTTATTGGAGCTATTTCATGGAGGAATTCAGTTAGAACTCATGTGACAGAGTTTGGTGGAGTTGTAGAAGTAGTTGGTGGAGTTGTGTTCAGTTTAACTCAGTTAGACATAGTTGAGCTAGTTGTATCTAGTCTAACTTAAATCCACACTGTTAAAGGGGTAAATAATTATATAATTCACTAAATATTAACTCATTAATCAACTGAAGAATACATCAATTAACTATAGTGCATGGATAGTTTCAGTGGAGACCAGTGGAGAGGTAGGTGAAAGAGAAAGATGACTATCAGTTGTGACTATAGTGATGCATTGATTGCAACCAACACTCAGTGGAGATGCAAATGAGGATTGCGCAGTGCAAGCCAGGTGGATTCGAGTTCATTTAGAGCCATTCTTCAACAAGGATTGCACAGTAGAGGCAGGCTAGCAGGTGGAAAATATCAGTGCATGGATTTGCAAGATCGGGCCTGATTAGTGTGTAGCAATTGTATTGTACTGAGAGCTTGACATGTTCAGATTTGTATGAGGATTGTTACATGATCTCTATGACATATATTATATATAGATAGTTGGGGTTTTCAGCTTCAGGCTTTCCCGTTAAAACAACTGTGTTAATGTGTGTGAATTTTTATGGTTTCATATGTGCATTGCAATTGATTTAATTTCCACATGTGATGATCAATGGTGGAATAGATTCTGTATTGTGCATGAAGTTAAAATAGTGTGTGATAAGGAGAATCTTAGATATATAACATATTAGTTATATAATTTCTACAAGAAATTTGAGTATGTCTCGCTCTTCTTCTACATGAAGAAGATCCAGCACTTACGAGAAAAGTCATTAACAAATATCACATAATACTTGTGCTTTGTTGTTGAAGCAACCGAGAAAGGTCCACACACGTCTGTGTGAATTCTCTCAAGGATTGTAGAAGCACGACTATCCTTCTCATGAAAATTGGTCTTCACAAATTTTCCCAAAGTACATCCCTTACACTGATCTGACTGCGCAAGTGTACCTTTGAGAAGCTCGGTAGAAATCTGCTGCAAAATTTTCAAAGCGCCATGGTGAAGATGGCACAATCTCTTGTGCCACAATTCGCCCTCATCCCGGTGCACCACTCCTTCTTCTTTGCCTGCCTTTGCATCACAGCCATCTACCTGCAATCGATAAAGATTCTTAACTCGAATCCCTATCGTCCTGGTTTGACCAGTTGTTTTATGCCGAAGGAAATCTTTTCCTTCACTGGCATCATAATATAATATTGTATCGCCAAAGATCAGTTCACTTTAAATCCTAGAACATGTGACATCCTTCAAGATGAAAGTTTTAGGACTCCTCTAAAGGAAATGGTCCTGACCCTGATACTGTCCATGGCATCTACCATCACTTCACTATCTCGTGCTGCTCAAGATCCTTTTCCTCAGTACTAAAGCAAAATCTTTATGTCTGCCGTCCTGTTATGGAAAGGCGCTCTTGTCTAAAGAAACCACACCGATCCCATCACACTTGAAACCAAGCATGCGATCAAAGAAAAATCCAGCTCAAGCTGCAAGGTTAAGGCCTCTCCAGCTGTAGATCCAGTAGCCTGCTTATTCTTCTTCTTCTGTGGACAATTAGTGGCGAAATGCCCATGCTAGTGACAATGAAAACACTTCACCTTGGACAAATCTTGCTTCTTGCCTTTAACTTCATATTTGGAAGATTTCTTCCCTTTTCCTTTCCGAGCTTTGGAAGCCAAAGCGAAATTTTCTTCATCTTCATTCATCGATGAAGATCCATCCCTGGTACCCCACTTTATCTCCCCCTGCACAAGATCCGACCAAAGTCACTCCCATCCCAACAGTTTCTTCCGTCCATTGATAGAGTCTTCGTAGCTTTGCCAACTCTTCAGAAGCCCAAGGAGATCCAATTTCACCAAGTATTCTTCATCAACAGTAACCCCCACACTTCCCAGCTCATCCTTGTAGTGGACAAAATTCGTGAGGTATTTTGGTATACTGTCGCCTTTCTCCATTTTTATTTTTCTGTGCTTGTCTTTAAGCGCCAACTTCCTCTGGTCACTTCTGCTTTGGAACAAGTCTGTCAAATCCTTCCATATTAAGAATGGAGTGGATTTACCGTGAAGGTTAGACACAATGTGGTCCTTCACACCTTCCAACAGAATCCTTCAACATTTTGCTACCTTATTTTTCCATGCGTCAAGTGCGGCTGCATCGCTAGAAGCAGGCTTCGGAATATCAACATCTATGAACTCCTTCAACCCATTATCATCCAGCACTGCCTCCATCCTGTCCTTCCATGCTATGCAATTCGAGCTCCCATCAAGGGCATACTCCAATCGCAATCCGTTGAAAGACATTTCAATGAATGCTCAACTTTGACACCAAGAAAACACTACAGCAAATTTGAATTCCACCAGACAAAACTCAACCGCTTCAATAATTGCAATCTCCTCCAATGATCAACTGCTCCGATACCATGTAGAAATTATATAAATTATGTGTTATATATCCAAGATTCTCTTGATCTCACACTATTTTAAATTCATGAAAAATACAGAATCTATTCCACCATTGATCATTTGCGGAAATTAAATCAAGATTGCAATGCACACATGAAACAATAAAAATTCACACACATTAACACAGTTGTTTAATGGGAAAGCCTGGAGTTGAAAAACCCAAATATATGTATATAATATATTTCATAGAGATCATGTAACAATCCTCATACAAAGCTGATCATATCAAGCTCTCAGTACAATACAATCGCTACACACTAATCAGGCCCGATCTTGCAAATCCATGCACCAATATTTGCCACCTGGTATTCTCTCTTCTCCACTAAGGAATATAGCTCTAACTTAATTTGATTACTCTTGTGATAGCTGTAACAATCCTCATTGGCATCTCCAGGTGTTGATTGCAATCAGCCATCATATAGTCACACTTGGACAGTATCTTTCCCTTTCATATCCGGAATATTTTGAAGACATTTTATGATTCATTTGATGTATTCTTCAGTTGATTAATGAGTTATTATTTATGAATTAATTAATTAATTAATTCACTCCACTCTCACTAGTGTATCAATCAGTTAGACTAGATACAACTAGCTCAACTGAGTCTAACTGAGTTAAACTGAATACAACTCCATAACTACTTCTTCCAACTGTGTCATAACTCTGCCACTTGAGTTCTAACTGAGTCCTCCATGCATTAGCTCCAGTAAGCCCTCAGGAATAGCGTAATTCCTTCTGTCAACTGTTGTGCCACATATGGCATTAATGGTGGTATATAAGAAGAACTGTGGAAATAATCTTTGTAGTTCCAAATATTGTGAGAGCTAATAATAATAACATATATTATGGTGAGTCTAAAAATAGACTCCGCCCAATATGTCTAAAAATAGAAGTCCATCTATTTTTCCAACTTGACCAACCATCTACAAATAGCGTCCTGCAACTCATAGAATATGATCGACATGTTTAAAAATAGACTTTGCGCCAAAAATAGCCTGTGGGCCCACTTAGTGAAGGCGACTCTTTTCACTAAGCTCATCATCTTGTTGAATCTCAACATGACACACAAAAAGCTTTGTAGTCCAAGAAGAAATGACTATAACAATCCCAGCAATTTTATTCCACACAAAATACTTCTAAAGATGAATTATTTATACATATTTCTTTACAAAATATCCTAGAAGACTTCTAGGAATTATCTTAGGAAAATCAAATATCTTTACAACAATAATAGAGATAGCTGCTTAACAAATCAGCAAGTTGTCCTATTTATCCAAAAGATATAGAAACTGTTTTGAGGATAAGATGTAGTTGGTTGCCTAGGTATCCTCTTTGCTGGCTCTTAGATATTTTTGGAATCTGATCTGAATTGTCTGATACTCTTTCTCTAATTCTCTTTATTAACTTATACTCTTTAAACTCTTATACTATTTAACCATAAAAAATTGTTTATTGTTGTAAATAAAATATGTTTGATTGTAAATTAGAAAATAGTTTTCTTCCTTCTTTCATTTGTCTTTTATCCTTCATAGTAAATCAGTGAGTGCTTGCCAATCCTCATCTTTAGGAATTTGTACCTTTTTTAATTTCCTGAAGTTTTCATCAGCTTCAGTGTATCTAGCAAAGGTTGGCTTGATGATAAACAAGTGTTTTATGTCATGTTGCAAGTAGAATAAATCTTCAAAACTCTTGAGTAACACTTTTCCTGTTGGTATGCATTGGCCTATTGGTTTATTTACCTATTATTTTGCAAACTTTATAATCTTCTTATCATAGTCATTTTGAGGCATCAATTTATCATTAATGACCATAATATCAGGCAGTCCTTTTTGCCTCAAATTGGTAAACTTAACCATAAACCTGGTTATGGTAGTATTCATACTTTCACACTTTTCTTCAAGTTGCCTCATCAGATTCTTCTTTGTGGTAACTTTCCTAATTTCTAGGATAGTTTCAGTCCTATCTGTAATCTTGAGTTCTTCCAACTCTTGTCTGTTTTTGGTGTTAAGGAAATTGATTAGCCTTATAGCTTGCTCTGGTTTGTCAGCCAAATCACTTTGAGTCTTTTGAATTTCTTCTTGTGGTTTCAATAATAACTCTCTTTGCTCAAAAATTACCTAAATTGAAGGCCACACATCATGGATGGCTTCAATGACATTGTTCCAAAGGTGATTTTTGATGTATGATATTTGCTCTTTTAATGTCAATTCCTTCTGCAATTTCTTCAACTCTTCATTTAGTCTGATGGCATTTTGTTCATGTGTCTTTGCATTTATCTAAGCCAACCTATTTGACTTCTTAAGATTTTCTACCATCTTTGTCAATATATTAATCTCATTTGTCTTTAAAGACATTTCTTCCATTGCTTTCACTATTTTTTTGGCCTCATCTGTAGGTTGTACTGTTGTTGTAGATGATTCAGTAGTTGATGTTGTGGAAGAAGTCACTGGCACTGCAGTAGCCAATGGTTATTTGGGTGCCAACTTTTCACCTAAAGTTGAAGGCACTGCTGCAGTGATAACTTGAATAACTGTAGGAATCTCTAGTTCTTTCACTGTTTCCTTTTCTTGGACTAGCTTGTCCATTTGTATTTCCATCTCTTTAACCTAGGCTGTCAACTGAAGAATTAAATTCATTATGTCATCTTTTTCACTCTGTTCCTGTATGAATTCTTTTGTTTGAGGATGCTCACTTTGAGGAAGTTTGAGCTATTTCCTCAAAGTTGCTATATCTTCATTTTTATTTTTCACCAATAATTATGTTGCTTTGATATTAGCAGGGTCGTATCCCACCTGCAAAACTAGTTCTTCTAAGGCCTTTATCCTTAGATCCTTGGCATACAATGAGGCTTTTTCCACCTTCATCTGATCTTGCATGTTGGAGATGGTATTTTGGAGTTTCTGAGCACTCATGTCTTTGTTTGCGATAGTATAATATAACATTTCAGAGGTCTGTCTGTGGAACTCAATTTGATCAAGAGCATGTATATTATCTGTTTGGACTTCCAAATCAACTTTCTTATAATCAGCCATTGTCTTTGGAGATTTGACTGTGGGCTGCAAGACTAACATGATTAGCTTTTGATTAGAATAATCAAATGTAGAAAGGATTCTATTTTGTACACTTGGAGTCTGTTTGAGATATTGAGAATAAATATTATTCTTTATCTCTTCATTCTTCAGTTTAATCTGCTTATATTTCTCTTTGATATCCAAATCCTTTTCCTCAGTTGTTTATGAGGAAGAGGCTTCCATGCTTTGTTGTCTTTCCATCAACTGTGTATCTTCATTATTGATTTGTCCTTCATTCTTATTTTTATTATTTGGCTCATTGATAATCACAGTAGCAACATTTGTCTCTGGAAAATCTGTATTGGTATTTAAAGGCTCTGTTTCTTCTACATCAATTGTCACTTTTCCTTTACCTGTTGAATCTAATTTAGGCCTTTTGTTATATATGAGCTTGAACTTGGTTTCAGTTGTAGTTTCTGCCACATAGGCTCCTTCTTCCCTTACTCTTTTGGTGGACTTATCTGGTTGATTTGCAGTCTCTAAGGTATGACTAGTATTACCTTTGTTCACTGCATCTGTTAAGGTGTTTTTAGTCCATTCAATCTGATTGAAAAACTTTTCTATTTCTGGTTTGGCTTCATGGATGAAGGGTGTTAACTTTCATTTAACCCTTAGCTTACTCAAGATCCCTTGTGAATGATAATTCCAATGAAAACTTTCTTCAAATTTATATTCCAATAACTGATTAGCTGCCTCTTTCTCTGCATCCATGTGATTGCATATGAATGGCCCAACCTGATTCTTTAGTTTGAATTGGGTCTTCTTCTTAACTGCCAGGGAATTTATGGAATCGGAGTTTAGGATCTGCCTGATATACTCCAAGGAAAAGATCCTCATTGAAGGATGTTTGGGTAACTTTTAAGGTAACAAGTTTGATCCAAAGACTCTGATCTCAGTATATTTTTCATACAAATACCAGTCACCAACCTTACTCTGCTCTGACTACTACAATATGTTTTTCATTTCTTCATTTATTCTTGGTTTCTCTGTCTTGGTCAACATTGTGATCACTGGATGTAAAAATAACTCTGAAAATTCTGAATAACTGAAATCTGTACATTCTTTCCTGAGCAAGGATGTCCAAAAAATGACAGATAGAGGATTTCCCTCTATGTCAAGTTTTTGGAGAGTAATTAGAAAATTATCTGATTGGAAGTATAAAAACATATGGAAAAGGTAGGAGGTATATCTGAACACTCCTTTAATTTGCAAATTGGTCAATTGATAATGAATACTATCAGTAATGAAGCCAGCATAATCAAAGATTACTGATGGTGGTTGACCTGGAGAAAAGGTGGATAAGAATCCCAAGATGAACTCATCTATGTGTTCATCAGTAAAATATCCAAGGATGAAGGAAAGCATGGAAATCACATGTCTTGAACCTTCAGGGAATTTAGCAGTAGAATAGGGGGGATTTAGCTTAGGAATTTCTACATGCAGAGGCACAAATGTCTAAAAAATCATGAACCTTTTGGGAAAATCTAAGCCAATATATAACTTGGTGAGGGCCTTTGTAGATAAAGGGACTACTTGGGGGTCAATCTGATGCTGTAACATTTGGTTAATTGATTCTACAGTAATGGTAAAAATCACATCTTTATTGGCATTTATAATAGCTCATTGCTCAGGAACATAATACTGATGACACAATCTAATGACCTCCTGACATGGGTGAGTTAATGGGACAACATATTGGGAAAATGGGATTCCCAAATATGGACATCTTCTTCATTATCTAATGACTTTTCATAGCACCAGTTATGGATATCTAGTAGGTTGAATTCAACAATGGGATCTGTTATCTTGTAATCAGTATCACCTAGTGGGATGTGTTCAATATCAATGACTGGTGGTTGCAAAGGATTGACAACAATAGCAGTATTTTAAGTCATGGAAGGGGTTGGTTTAAGCACTTTAGAAGCTTCAGGCTTGCTTGCACTCTGCTTTTTAGGCATTTTGTTCTACTTCTGCAAGTTTAGATAGTTTGCAGAAGTAATTTACTTTAGCAGAGGGTTTATTAGACAAATTTGGCAAAGTATAGTTTTTTTCTTTTGGACTTTCTTCTCAATTAGGTCTGTGAAAGAGTTTTATAGGCTTTTAACTAGTTTAAAACAAGAAACAAGGGTTTCTTGAGTATTTTAATTGAAAATTGGGCTAAAAAATATTTTGAAAAAGGTCACAAAGGCTTAGGATACCTGCAGAGGTTTTCTGATTTGATTTCAAGCTTGAAATAGTTCATCAAAGTGTGAAAAAATCACAAATTTCTTAAAAAATGGTACACAGCAGAGAAACAGGGTTTCTGGGAAAAATTTGACAGGGTCTGGCCTGTTTTTGGGGCTTTTTGGCATTTTTTTTAATCGATTTTTAAATTCTAAGTATGATTTTGTTCTTAAAATATCTTTCAAATCATTTTCTGGTTCAATTTTTAGAAAAATACCTGCTGTAATGCAGGAACTTGTCTTTGGAAGAGTTTCGGAGGTTTTTTTAATGATTTGATGGCTTCTGTAGCTTTTCTGGAGCAATGTGTAGCTCCTCGACAGTCTTCAAAGGTTACAGGGTAATTCTTGCAGGCTTCGGGCGAAGAAATGGCAGAAAATGGCTTAAAATGATGTTTTTATAGTTGGGAAAGCACGAGCACAAGTTAAATCATAAGAAAGGTATGAAAAGAATACATTTCTAATGTATTGTATTCATATTGATTACATTATTTTTGCATTGAATGATTGTCACGTCAGGTATGAGCAGTGGTTTCGGGATTCAATGGATTAAAACCATAGCAGTTATGATGCGGCCTTTGGGTAGTAAGCGGTTTTGGCTTAAACCCATGCAATCCAATAGGAATCATCCACGTGGTGGAGAGATAAAACTACAAAATAGCCCATTTCGTGCAACTTTGGTGTTTGGATGATCACACAACTTTTTTGCGCGATATTGGATGTTCGCCGTAGGATCTGAGATTTAAAAGCGAACGGTCCAGATCTATTGGGAAGGTGGGCCGGAATGGGAGTGGGGTCAGGATGTTTTCATATGCATGGCGGGTTATAAATTTTTAGAAATAAACATGGAATATGTTTAAAACTTAGTTAATATGTTGGCGGGGAATGATTTTAAACTTTATAAAAATGTTTTTTTAATAAATTTTAAAGTTTGGGCAATACGAAAATAGGCGAGGGGTAATGTTTTATGCGTTAATTAAAACATTTTGCAAATGTTTTAATTATACATATGGGCGTTGTATTATATTATATAGCTTTTCCACGTTGAATAGTTGTTTTAAAGCTATAGGTGAGGGATATTCGTATATAGATATGTTTAGACCAGTGGGAAAAATCGAGCGGGGATTTTATTTTGCGCACATGGGGATATTAAACTTTGGTCTAAAACTTAAAACAATGGGTTTTGTGGGTTTATTTAAATATAAGGGAATTAATATATACGAGTAGGTGTAGTTTTAGGGATTTAATAAATAGGTTAGGTGTTAATATGAAAAAAGGGTAGTGAAATGGAAACAAAGCATATGTTACCTCTAAGTAAAGTATAAAAATAAAACATTTCTCATCTTTGTTGTATTACTTCACTTATACTTGGGATAAATGCTTTTTGAGGGTTTTATGAATGATTTTGAAGGGAATGAAGTTAATTATTTTAGGGTTACAATTTTACTAAGTAAAAAATGTGCTTTACTTAGGGAAAAAAGGATTATGATTTATGAATGAAGGTAAAAATGCTAATGAATATGGTTTTAATGTAGGACTCAATATTTTTAACTAATCAGACTGTTATCACAAAATCTGACCCTGATAGGCTACTCATCAAGTAGACTTTGTGTAACTCTTTCAGACCAATCTTTTTGCTGAGGCTTAGCCTCCTCAACCTGAGAGGGCTCTCTCAAAGGTTTATGATTTTTTATTAATAGATAGATGGCTAACTCTAAGGTAAAAAATATAAAACGATATAACTGGTTGTATCACATATTAGCAAACATTGATTGGGCCATGGAATCAAGAAAACTTCAACAAAACATCAAATTCTGTTAAGCATGGAACTTAAGGCATTTGGAGTCTAAATCAATGAGTAAAACAGTAACACAATAAAACACACAATCCATTTGCATGTGAAGGAAGTTAGAGCATTGTGAAATGAATTCTAAGTATCACATACAAATACCACTGCAAATATATATATTGAAGAAAGCCATTAAAATAATAATGAACATAAACTCCTTATGAATCTTGAGTTGTCAAAACAAAACTCTGTATTAAGCTTGAAAAAACAATGACATACAATAACACATTATTCTTTGCTAATGAAGATGCCCAACACTTGTATAATTCGACCTCATGCTCTATGTAGAACATTTACAATATGGGATTCTTTCATCCTCCACTAGAGAATTCGAATTCCCACGCTTTGACACCTTTCCTAATCTTAAACATGCTATTAATTACAAAATGACAGCTATACTGCCTTTGAAAAGTCCTAATTCTAATAGGACTAAAACTCATAAATATGCTTCTAACAACCTTATCTAGTCTTTAATTCATCCTTTGACACCTGCTATTCCATGAATTCGAATTTTGATGCTGACCATTCACTTAAATTCACCCTGCTGCTGATGATAAAATTGTCCTAGAAATTAGGAAACATGTTTCCTGTTTTTCATCCCTTTACTTTCATTGTCAGTTTCAAACACTTTTATCATTGTTGGATCAGTTTCCCATGTGTCATGTTTGCTAAATATTCCCATAAATGTTAGAAATTATATATTATGGAGCAATGCAACACATAAAATATGCGAAAAATACAAGCACACAAAACACATAAAACCAGAGAGACACAGATATACGTAGTTCACCCAGTTTGGCCTACGTCCACCCTGAACAGCCAGTCCTTCCTTTCTATTATCCAGCAAAAATGAAGAGACACAACCTACAGCAGATCCGCTATAATATCCTCTGTTCTCTCTCACAATATCCCTCTCTGTTTCTCGCTCTGAGAACACACATATCATACACAGCTGCAATACAATACCCTCATAAAAGCGAGGGGTTTCCTTCTAGGGAAAAAAACCCTAAACTAAACATAACTTCTACCGTCAGATCATTTGCCTAATGAACGACCCAGCTTGACTAGAAATTACTATACTTTTACAAGGCAATTTTACATATGTTTTTAGCTTCGGGGGTGCTGCCCCCGAAAACCCCCACCAGAGGGGGCTCTGAAAAGCGCTTCCGCCCCCCCCCCCCCCCTTGGACCCCCCACGGCAGCGATTAATTACGGGCGTATTTTTCGCCCCTTTTAAGGTACAGGGGTCCAATGTTGTGATACAAAGTAAACAAGATAATCAGGCTCCACACCCAACAATCTCCCACTTGGAGACTGATTGTAGCAACTCCACCGCTGCTTCATTTGCTAGACAATGACTCCTCTTTGGACCTGGCTGTTCCTCATCTTCATCATCATCCTTGAAGACCAATTGAAACTGAGCACATTCTCAGTTTCTCCCTGGTTACAACTTTTGTTAGCATATCTGCAGGATTCTGGCTAGTGTGTATCTTTTCCAGCTTCAACTCTCCATCTTCCAATACTAACCATATGAAATGGTACTTGAGATGTATGTGTTTAGTCCTGGAATGAAATGCTGAGTTCTTTGCAAGATGAATGGCACTTTGGCTATCACTGTATAATGTTCCCATATCATGCTTCTTACCCAATTCATCCATAAACCTTTGTAACCAAATTATTTCTTTACTAGCCTCTGTAGCAGCAACATACTCTGCTTCTATTGTTGAAAGTGTAACAACACTTTGGATTTTTGAAACCCAACTGACAGTTGTTCCACCTACAGTAAATACATATCCTGTAGTGCTCCTCCTGTTATCTCTGTCACCTGCCATATCTGCATCAACATATCACTGTAGAGCAATGTTTGAACCACCAAAGCATAATGCTTGATTTGTGGTACCTCTCAAATATCTGAGAATCCATTTTACTGCCATCCAATGTTCTTTTCATGGATTATTCATGTACCTACTTACAACTCCCACTGCATGTGCAATATCAGGCCTTGTGCAGACCATTGCATACATTAAGCTTCCAACTGCTGATGCATATGGAACTTTAGACATATATTCCATTTCTTCATGGGTCTTGGGGCACATCTCCTTACTAAGTTTGAAATGGCTAGCAAAAGGTGTACTAACTGGTTTTGCATTCTGCATATTAAATCTTTTCAACACCTTTTCTATGTACTCATTCCGAGACAGTGTTAATTTGCGATTTTTCTTGTCTCTAGTTATCCTCATACCAAGGATTTGTTTTGCAGCTCCCAAATCCTTCATTGCAAATGAATTTGCCAATTTTATTTTGAGCACATTTATTTCCTGCATGTTAGATCCTGCAACAAGCATGTCATCTACATACAATAGCAATATAATATAGCTGCCATCATTTTGCCTTTTTAGATAAACACAATGATCAGAGTGACATCTAGTATAACCTTGTTCAGACATAAACTTGTCAAATTTTAGATACCACTGCCTTGGAGCCTATTTTAAGCCATACAAGCTCTTCTTTAACCTGCACACCAATTTGTCTTTCCCTTTTACCTCATATCCTTCTGGTTGTTGCATATATATCTCTTCCTCCAAATCTCCATGGAGAAATGTTGTCTTTACATATAACTGTTCAAGATGTAAATCTTCCGCTGCTACAAGAATTAAAATAGTTCTGATTGAAGTCATCTTAACAACAGGAGAAAATATTTCATCAAAATCAATACATTTCTTCTATGCAAACCCCTTCATCACAAGTTTAGCTTTGTACCTCTGTTTTCCTCCATCTTCTTCCTTCATCCTGTAAACCCATTTATTCTGCAATGTAGTTTTACCTGCACAACCTGACTAAGTCCCAAGTCTAGTTATGCATTAAGGATTCCATCTCTTCATCCATGGCTAGCTCCCACTTCTTCCTGCTTTCAACCTGCATTGCTTCTTCATAACATTTAGGTTCACCAGAATCAGTCAACAATAAATAATATAATTATGGAGAGTATCTTTCATGGGGTCTACTTATCCTGGTAGATATTCTAACACCACTTTCAGGTGTTTGAGGTGCCTGTTGCTGTTGTGGTGGTTGCTGCTGCTGTGGTTGTTGATTATTATTATTTTCAGGCACCTTTACTTTTTCAGTTATCTCATCAAGAACTGTGTATTCCTTGCTTTCTTTTTCCTGTTTCTTTTCCTACAACTGATTCTTATACAAGACCTTTTCATTAAATATTACATCTCTGCTCCTAATGATTTTGTGATTTTCATAATCATATAAGCGATAACCAAAATCATTAACACCATATCCAATAAAGGTACATTTCTTTGATTTTACCTCAAGATTTGTTCTATTTTCTTTATTAATATGGACAAAGGCCTCACAACCAAAAGGCTTTAAAAAGGAGTAGTTTACCTTTTTACCTGTCCATGCTTCCTCTGGAATACCACCATCCAAGGAACTTGAAGGCCCTCTGTTTATTAGATAAACAGTAGTATCTACATCATCTACCCAAAATTGTAAAGGCAATCTTGCATGCAATCTCATGCACCTTGCACGCTCCATGATTTTTCTGTTCATCCTTTCTGACACACCATTTTCTTGTGGTGTTCTTGGAACTGTCTTCTCTCTACGAATTCCATGCTCTGAACAGTACCTATCAAACTCTTTGCTGCAATATTCACCTCCATTGTCTGATCTGAGACACTTCAACTTCTTTCCTGTCTCAATCTCAACCAAAGCTTTCCATTTCTTGAAAGTATCAAATACATCAGATTTATTTTGAATACAATAAATCCAAGTTTTTCTAGTTGCATCATCAATAAACGTAACATAATAGCGAAAGCCACCGAGAGATGATACCTGAGCATGTCCCCATACATCTGTATGCACAAGCTCCAATTTTTCACTCTTCTTTTCTTTCCCAACTCTGAGAAATCTGACTCTCTTTTGTTTTCCATAAATGCAATTCTCACAGAAATCCAAATCAACATTCTTCAAACCTAGCAACAAATTTCTTGAGTGAAGAATCTTCATTCCCTTCTCACTCATGTGTCCGAGCCTATGATGCCATAATGCTGCATCTGCTCCTTTGTAAGTTAAAGCATTAACAGAGTTAGAAATACCATTGCATAAATACAATGTACCAACCTTTTCACCTTTTGCTATTACCGGGGCTCCTTTGGTGACCTTCCAAGTTTTATCTGTGAAAGTTGTCACACAACCTTCACTGCCTAACTGCCCTGTTGAAATCAGATTTTTCTTCAGATCTGGAACATGCCTTACCTCCTTTAGTAGCCATTGATTTCCATTCTGTTGTTTTACAAGAACTTTACCCATTCCAACAATTTTACAGGGTTTATCATCACCCAAACGAACTTGTCCAAAATCTCCTTGAACATAGTCATGAAAATATTTCTTATCGGGTGTGGCATGGAATGAAGCCCCTGAATCTACAACCCAAGAATCAGTAACATTTTCGAAAGAAAGAATCAAAGCATCTTGTAACACATCACCTGTCACATTTGCTTCATGATTTTTTTCTTGCTATGTGTCTCCTTCTTTTCCCTTCCAAGATCTATAGTCTTTCTTTAGGTGTCCTTTATTTCTACATTTCCAGCATACTATCCCCGATCTGGACTTGGATCTGGCTTTCCTTGATTTATTGCGATATCCCAAGCTCTTTCCTCTTTCCATTCTCCTTCCCCTAGACTCTGCACTCAAAGCACTACCTGATGTCTCACCGGAGCTTTTCCGTCGCATTTCCTCGCTAAGGATAGCATCGACAACATCATCAAACTTTAAAGTACTATATCCAGAGACAGAGTTACTAATGGCCATTACTAAACCATTCCAACTCTCTGGCAATGAGCACAAGAATAACAAGGCTCTAACTTCATCATCAAAGTTTACCCCTACAGAACTTAACTGACTGGTAACTGTATTAAAATCATTTAAATGGTCTGCAACAGATCCACCTTCCGACATCTTCATATTAAATAGTCGTTTCATAAGAAATACCTTGTTTGAGGCCGAGGTTTTTTCATATAGTTTCGCCAACGTCTGCATCAAACCCTCTTTTGTTGTTTCCTTCGAAATATTGAAGGCGACTGACTCTGCAAGGCATAATCGTACTGTTCTGAGTGCCTTTCTATCGAGAATGTTCCATTCTGCGTCTTCCATGGCCGTCGGCTTCTTTGTTTTTCCTCTCAATGGTAGGTATAGATCTTTCTGATACAGATAATCTTCCATTTGCATCTTCCACAGCGAGAAGTTTTGGCCGTTAAATTTCTCGACCCTAAACTTGCCATCTTCCGCCATTTCTCCCACTCGAACCAGGAACCCGTCTTTCCTGTGAGTTTATCAACCAAATACACCTTCGGCTCTGATACCAATTGTTAGAAAATTATATATTATGGAGCAATGCAACACATAAAATATGCGAAAAATACAAGCACAAAAAACACATAAACCAGAGAGACACAGATATACGTGGTTCACCCAGTTTGGGCTACATCCACCCCAAACAGCCAGTCCTTCCTTTCTATTATCCAGCAAAAATGAAGAGAAACAACCTACAGTAGATCCACTGTAATGTCCTCTATTCTCTCTCACAGTCTCCCTCTCTATTTCTCGCTCTGAGAATACACATATCATACACAGCCGCAATACAATACCCTCATAAAAGTGAGGGGTTGCCTTCTAGGGAAAAAAACTCTAAACTAAACATAACTTCTACCGTCAGATCATTTGCCTAATGAACGGCCCAGATTGACTAGAAATTACTATAATTTTACAAGGCAATTTTACATCTATTTTTAGCTTCAGGGGCGCTTCCCCCGAAAACCCCCGCCAGGGGGGGTGGGGGGGGGGGCTCCAAAAAGCGTTGCCGCCCCCCTGGACACCCCACGACAGCGATTAATTACGGGCGGCATTGCCGCCCCTTTTAAGGTACAGGTGTCCAATTCTATGATACAAAGTAAACAAGATAATCAGGCTCCACAGCCAACAATAAATCCTTTAATCTACCAGTTGTACAGAAAAACATCTCTAAAATGATGCAAAAGGTAAAGGATAAGCCTACGCTACGAAAGTAGCTTGTTTTCGTAGTGATTTTTGTAGCTCGGTGTTAAACTCCATTTTTCAATCAAATTTGACCTTATTTATTCAAGTAAACCTTCATATGCCATTAACACACTCCCACAAGTAATTTCAAAACAAAATTCACCAAAATTCCCTAAAAATTTGCTGTGAAAGAAGGATGAAAAGACTGCCACATTTGCAAATTATTCTTGTTTCTTTCCTAAAAATTAGGTCTTGGAACAGAGCCTATATCTCCTCATCCACGATTTATTTTCAAAAAATAAAGGAGGTTTTTTTATTCCATTCTATCTTGAATAAAAACCTCTCTTTTTTTTTTAAATACATCTCTTGCTGTCCATAAACTATCTTTGAAGAACATGTATAAAACAGGAAAACTCTATTTTCTGAAAATAGGGCTTCAAATAAAGTCTTGTCTCTCCCAACTGAGAACACTTGTGAAGAAACTGAAAGAGGTTTTTGTATTTTGGGATGTTATGAAGACCAACCTCTTTCATAATTCCAAAATAATTTTTCATGTGGTCAGAAAATGATCTTGAAGTTGACTACTAAACAGTCATGTACAGGACATTTTATAACAGCAGTTTCGTAGCGCAAGTTAAGTTATCAATTTCTTCCACTTCATAATGAATTTGAAGAAACTGAGAGAGTTTTTTGTATTCGGGTATGTTATAAAGAAAAACCTCTTTCATTTTTCAAAAATTAGTTTTCAGTGGCCCAGAAACCCCCTTGGAAGTTGACTACTAAAACCAGAAAACAGAGTTTTTTTTGTTCATGACTTTTAGCAGTGTCGTAGCGCAAATCAACTTTTTTGAACTAGCTGCGCTACAAAAGTAAGGTTTCTTGGCTAATTTGACAAGTTTTGATATGAAGCTTTAGGAAATGACTCACAAATGGAAATTATGGATCTTTGATCATGGACTGGACCTAAAAGACTTTATTTGAACTTGAAATATGACCTTTAAAACTTGTAAAACTATGACCTACCCTTTACCAAGACTTAAAATGACTTTTAGACCTACTTGAAATCGTGACCAAAAATAGAGTTGACATAGTGATGTTTTGAGAATTTTTGGGTGATAACAGTGGCTCCACTTGGGATAGTGTGCTCCTGTGGTACACTAAGAACCAGTAGCTTATGTGCTACTATCCATCCTTTAGAATAAAACTCTGAAATTCTGCCCAATCTGCTTCAAACTCTTATGGCCTTCACCTTGGGCTCAAGTTTGATGATCTCTACAAGAAGCACCCAAATGTACCTATCAAAAATTCTCAATCAACCTTGAGCTTATTTACACACTCTTATTGTAGCTCAAGAAACATGAAATTTCCAATGAAGCCAATCATTTGTCTTATCTGATATTTGAAGATCTTGACTGCACTCAAACCCAAATTAACCATGATACTGTGATGACCAAGGAAGCTTAGAATGTATCTGAGCTTCATAATGAAAATGAAACTGAAATATTTGAGTGCAAATATCTTCCATGTATTTAGCTATAGGGTCAAAGAAGACATGATCAGTTTGATGATCCTCATAACTTTCTGTAACTTCAGACAACTGATTCTCAGCCACACAAGATTTCTTTTGTATGCTATCCAACTTATTTTCAAAAACAATGTATTCTTCTTCAAACTCAAAGGAGAAAGGTGACAGAAACACCCCCACCTTGTGTTCTAGCATTAACAACTCTTGAAAAAACTGATCTTGATCATGAAACCTATAAGAATGAATTTGATCTTTTAAAACTTCAATATATTTTTCACTGTTCTCTGCAACTTCATCCACAAACTGAATCTTATCTTCTGACTGAGGATTGTAGCATGAATTTTCCAATATTTCCTCTTGTTGTTTGAAATGATTCTCATATTTCCGATGATCAAAAGACTGACCAGTCTGCTGCAACTTTTCATCAGACTTAGAGGATGTATCATAATTTTCATAAATAAGCTCCTGCTAGGTTTCATTTTCATCCAAGGGAGATGTTATCCTTTCTTCTTGGTGATGAAAGGTATTTCCATGAAGGGCCTCTAAAATTTCCTCATCCATGAACTCATCATCTTCATAACAATTCTCCAAATATCTAATAAAACTCACAGAATGCTTACAATAGTCTTTAACCAACAACAAAGATGGATGAGACCAATTCATAGGAACATACCTTGAATTTTATGAGATACATCTCATAAAATGCAACATGGAAATCAACAAGAGAATGTAATGAACCATTTGGCAAGCTTTCATACCAAGACCATGCTTTTCCTTCTAAAGTGGCCATAAACATCTTCATGAGACAATCTTCAAGGAATTGAACCTTAAGACTGCTTACATGCATATGGAACCTAACCAAATGAAGAGCAACATTGCCTTTCTTTTCATCTTTAAATATTGGAAGATCATCTAACCACTCAACCTTTGGCATAGGATTTTGAAAGCCAGGGATATGAGACCAATTCATAGGAACATACCTTGAATTTTTTCTTGCAATGGAATTCATTCTGAAACTTCGTCAAGCTACTGGTCTTCAAGCAATGGATTCACCTTAAATCTATGAAAAACTTGAATTCTTCAACAATGGAGTCGCCAAGGTAGTTGCAACCTCGAACAAATTCTGAGCTCTTGCTACCTTCAAGAGTTCAGCTTCATAATTTTCGGGAGATGTATATCTTCAGACTCCTAGCAGACGCACCAAAATGTTATCACAAAATCTGACCCTGATAAGCTGCTCATCAAGTATACTTTATGTAACTCTTTCAGACCAATCTTTTGGTTGAGGCTTAGCCTCCTCAACCTGAGAGGGCTCTCTCAAAGGTTTATGATTTTTTATTAATAGATAAATTGCTAACTCTAAGGTAAAAAAGATAAAATGATATAACTGGTTGTATCATAGATTAGCAAACATTCATTGGGCCATGGAGTCAAGATAACTTCAACAAAACATCAAAGTCTATTAAGCATGGAAGTCAAGGCATTTGGAGTCTAAATCAATGAGTAAAATAGTAACACAGTGAAACACACAGTCCATTTGCATGTGAAGGAATTTAGAGCATTGTGAAATGAATTCTAAGTATCACATACAAATACCACTACAAATAGAGGTATTGAAGAAGGCCATTAGAATAATAATGAACATAAACTCCTTATGAATCTTTAGTTGTCAAAACAAAACTTTGTATTAAGCTTGAAAAAATAGTGACATACAATAACACAGTCTTCTTTGCTAATGAAAATGCCCAACCCTTGTAGAATTCGACCTCATGCTCTATATAGAACATTTAAAATATGGGATTCTCTCATCCTCCACTAGAGAATTCGAATTCCCATGCTTTGACACCTTTCCTAATCTTAAACATGCTATTAATTACAAAATGACAGCTATACTGCCTTTGAAAAGTCCTAATTCTAATAGGACTGAAACTCCTAAATATGATTCTAACAACCTTATCTAGTATTTATTTCATCCTTTGACACCTTCTATCCCATGAATTCGAATTTTGATGCTGACCATTCACTTAAAGTCACCCTGCTGCTGATGATAAAACTGTCCTAGAAATTAGGAAACATGTTTCCTGTTTTTCAACCCTTTACTTTCATTGTCAGTTTCAAACACTTTTATCATTGGTGGATCAGTTTCCCATGTGTCATGTTTGCTAAATATTCTCATAAATCCTTTAATATACCAACTGTATAGAAAAACATCTCTGAAATGATGCAAAAGGTAAAGGATAAGCCTGCGCTACGAAAGTAGCTTGTTTTCGTAGCGCTTTTTGTAGCTCAATGTTAAACTCCTTTTTTCAATCAAATTTTGACCTGCTTTCTTCAAGTAAACCTTAATCTGCTATTAACACACTCCCACAAGTAATTTCAAGTCAAAATTCACCAAAATTCCCTCAAAATTTGTTGTGAAAGAAGGATGAAATGACTGCTACATTTGCAAATTATTCCTGTTCTTTCCTGAAAATTAGGTCTTGGAACAGAGCCTATATCTCCTCATCCATGATGTATTTTGAGAAACTGAAGGAGGTTTTGTATTCCATTCTATCTTGAATAAAAACCTCTCTTGGTTTTTTGAAATACCTCTCCTGCTGTCCAGAAACTGGCTTTAAAGAACATGTATAAAACAGGAAAACTCTGTTTTCTGAAAATAGGGCTTCAAAGAAAGCCTTGTCTCTCCCAACTGAGAACACTTGTAAAGAAACTGAAAGAGGTTTTGCTAGTTGGGGATGTGATGAAGACAAAACTCTTTCATAATTTCAAAATACTTTTTCATGTGGCCAAAAAATGATCTTGAAGTTGACTGCTAAACAGTCATGTACACGACATTTTGTAACAACAGTTTCGTAGCACAAGTTAAGTTATCAATTTCTCCCACTTCATAATTAATTTGAAGAAACTGAGAGAGGGTTTT
Source organism: Pinus albicaulis (assembly GCA_034641835.2). Lineage (NCBI taxonomy): Eukaryota > Viridiplantae > Streptophyta > Pinopsida > Pinales > Pinaceae > Pinus > Pinus albicaulis. The sequence goes on along the minus strand of CM076576.1, from coordinate 106,494,468 downwards.
GTATTCAGGTATTTTATAAAGAAATACCTCTTTCAGTTTTCAAAAATTCGTTTTCAGTGGCCCAAAAACCACATTGGAAGTTGACTACTAAAACCAGAAAAATAATAATAATAATAATAAAATAAAAATAAAAAAATAAAAAAAATAAAAAAATAAAAAAATAAAAAATAAAAAATTTGTTCATGACTTTCAGCAGTTCCGTAGCGCAAATCAGCTTTTTTGAACTCGCTGCACTACGAAAGTAAGGTTTCTTGGCTAATTTGACAAGTTTTGATATGAAGCTTTAGGAAATGACTCACAAATGGAAATTATGGATCTTTGATCATGGAATGGACCTAAAATACTTTATTTGAACTTGAAATATGACCTTTAAAACTTATAAAACTATGACCTACCCTTTACCAAGACTTAAAATGACTTTTAGACCTACTTGAAATCATGACCAAAAATAGAGTTGACACAATGATGTTTTGAGAATTTTTGGGTGATAACATAATCATCGAGCCTTGGGTCCGGTCCCAACAAAAGTCAGAGAAATGCTCTGAGCCTTTTCTACTGATAGTTTAGAATACTGAATACTTGTAGGGGAGGGGAAATTAGTGATTTTTCCTAATGATGCTTTATTACATGCTTGCTCAACTGATTTCTACCTACCCAACTTTATTTCTAACATTTTTTTTTTCATTTTGTAGGTGCACTTAGGCTTGCAACTTTAAAACATTTTTCTTTCAAAGCATAGAATTGTCTAAATCTACCTTATTTCATCCAAGGGCTCGGATTAAACTATTGAGCTCCTCATTATTCTCTACCTAACTACTGATTTGTCAAGTTTAAACTATTTGACAAATCTTTATTCTCTATCTAAAACATGTTATTGAAAGCATGAAAAGTTAAGATTAAATTGTTTAACTGATCATGGATTATGGCATTTATTGACACTCTGCACATAATCATTATTCTTGCAGTAAAAGTAAAAGTAGTGGCATTTGGATTTGCTCACTTTCAGGTTTTATTTCTCTTTTTCTTTTGGGGTCTATATTTTTCTAAGTCCTTTGATCTTTCTTTCAGTACTTTTTACCCTCTTTTTGGCTTTTTATTATTTTTCATTTTTTCAAAATATGGGAAAAAAACTTGTAGAAAGCAATGTATGTACATATTTACAAGGCTATCAAAGTCAAATCAAAATTTTACGAACCCTATTATTATAGGACCCTAACAATTGTCAAGGCCCAAATAGAAGCAATATATTATGGATCTCAACAACAAAAATATAGGGTAGACAACATCAATAAACTCCCCATAAATATCACTCTCAACCAAAGCAGTGACAACGTGAGCATCGGCATGAGAAGCACTCTCTCCATCAACATCACCAACAACAAAAACAAAACAAATATGATCACCATCATAAAGCGGGACTAGACTACGTCCATCAGTAATAACATAGTATGGGAAACAACAACAACAACCCCCCATGCAACAACATACCATAACCAACAACAATAGAAGCAAGCATGTGATGGACATCAACATCAATAGCTGCAAAGCATATGATGGCCATCATCAACAATATAGTGTGAGAAGCAACACATCATAAACCATAGCATCAAAAACATCATTTTCTCCATGTGACAAGCAGGAGGCTACTCCAAGAGAACCAAGGACCATGACTCAAAAATATTTGCAATGAAAGTACAAGGCTTCATATGCCTATTACATGGCTACAAGAATGATAGAATATGATTGTACAATGCTTCCTCAAGTTTGAAATATGACTCCTCAATTATACATGAACATCACTCATATGACTCCAACAATGACTCAAAAGTGATACATGATATTACATGGCTACATAATGAATCTGAAAGCCCACACATGGTTGTAAGACGTAGCATATACCAGTTGAAAACAAGGCTAAAATGACTCTCAAATATTTCTTAGAACAATTTTGACTCATGACCACACATACAATATGACCCATGACTCACAATATGAGATTACATAGCTATAACTCATAAGTATAATGTTATGACAATGTAAACAACAACCCATGATAAAGATTTAGAAATGAATAACTGCATGCCAAAGGGAGTGTACACAACTCTCTCCAAAAAAATTTCAACGCATGCCATGAACTAGCAATCTGCGACATCAATAGTTAGCAATACTAACATCATAAGCCTCCCAAAATAAACAATAGCAACAAATATCCATCAACATGTAGCGATAAGCAACAAAATACTATTAGCCAATCACATTGATCAATCAACACTATAACCTCCAGCTGAAGAGAAATTAGCAGCAAGCCTATAATCATCTTGCAACTATCACATGACAAAACACATATATGCCATCAACACAACCTTGCTTTATCCAGCACCAAAAACACACATGCATCATGAACAATAATATAATCAGTGACTCAACTTCAATAATCTGATCTGAATGTAACAACACCATATGCAAGTAATCCTCAAATAAAATTAGCAGCAGTAACCATGCAACCATGTTTCTGTAGCGCAACCTCTAGGCATAAGATGACCATCAAAAAGGTAAGGAACCTACAATACAAACTGCATCCACGCTCTCTTGATATCATATGTGCACTGGCAAGCACAATCCTCATTGTCCTCAACAAGTACATGTGGCAGTCTTCAAGGTAAGATCCTCATGAGCAAGATTCAACACTAGACACTTAAGTGTTTGGATCTTGACTTGACATTGCATGACATGGAAGAAGTAAAATATCTCGACCTCATGACAACATGATATGTAAATAGGATTCATGTCTTCATGATAAAAAATGTGAGATACATGAATCATGTTGATACACATGCAATGTAATCTCAACCACAATACAACCAAAAACATAAGGACTTATTAATGTATTGAATGATGTAGCAATTTTCTTTAAACAACTCACAAAATTGACCAACAACTCTCTAAAACACATGCATGCATCAATGACCCCTCTTCATGTGAAATATGACTATCTAAATGAAGTACAATGAGTGAAGGTTTCAAAGTGAGTAACATCACTCTGTCCAACCATCACCAAAATTCCCATGGAAAACATAGTATCTTGTATGATATAAGTGTTATACATGCAAATCATAAAGCCACATCAAACTCCCCTTAAGCATATGAAATTTCTCAATCAACAACTGTTGCTTGTTTCATAAACTTATGTTAGTGTGATTAGATATAAAAAATGATCTTCTCACAACATGGCTACAACAATCAACAATCATGAGACAAAAAGATAAAATGATATGTAGTGCATCAAACCTTGTAAAACTCCCCCTGAACTCATGTGCTCTCCTTCTGTGCCTCACACTGATCTAGTGAACCTGAAATGAATATATGCATGAAGCTGAAATGTCCTCCTTTTAATCGCATGCACATATCAAGTGTGGCTTCTCTTTGAAGCCATCTCCTATTGGGAACAAGAAAAATATCTACTCACCCCTGAGTAGATTATCTTTTTGCAAAACAAAACATTCTTCCTTGAAGTCCTTTGAATAGCTAGTTCTTTGCATCTCATCTTTTCTCCTATGTACCTTATTTGTCTTTAGTGACAATCTTGCTCTTTTTGTTGGCTTGATCTTTTCATATTTGCAAGATAGAGCTGTGTGTCCATATTTTCAACATTTGAAACAATGGTTATCCAACTATCTTTGTTTTCTTGCAAAATATTTACATTTTCTAGCACGATGACCATAATGATTGCAAGAAAAACAATACCCACAAAATAAACTTGGATACCTTGTGTTTTGATTTGCTGGACCATGAATACTTGGTTGCTTCCTTACTTTTCTGAATTGTTGCAATATGTTGTGGCTGTGATCTTCTTTTCTTTGATTCTGCTGATAATCTCTTTTCTTCTTTGGCTTCCTTTGATGATGTTTCTTCCTAGTTCCTTGATTGATTTCAATGGTGGTGGACTTGTTATTGTCTGCTACATGGTTGTCCTCCACTTTCTCCTTTTCCTTCATAGGGCATGATTCTTCTTCAAATCCCAATCCATTTTTGATAAGTAGATATCTTTCACTGATATGGATTTCATCCAAAATTTTGGCGCTTTTCTCAAACTTATAATACTGGGATAGTTGATTATGTGTCTTTTTAAGCTCGCTTATCAAAGAGGCTAATACCACTTCTAATATTGCACAATAGGCTTCTCAGTCCTACAGTTGATTTACAAATTCTCATTTTCCTTAATGACTTCCTCATGTTGCTTCTTTAGCTCAATGATTTACGTGTCATTACTCTTATTGTTTCTCTCACTGTCTCCTTGAGAAGAGATGGAAACTATTAATGCTAAAAATGTGGAGTCTTCCATAACATCCTCCTCCTCTTCAAAAATGCATTCTCTTCCATACAAACTATGCAGCTTGTCCATGATTTCTTTTGTAGTCTTACAATGTCTCACTTTAGCTACATCATGATTTTATAATCTCTTCAAAATGATCTTCTTGGATTCCTCATTAAATTCATATTGTATACCATATTTAATTGAGAGCGAAATATTCACCCCAAGAGTTAAAATGTATGCTTCAAATCTCACCTTCCAAAGCACATAATCTGGTCCATTTAGAAGAGGAACCTCAGTTGCTGCAAATATTCCATGGTTTCCCATGATCTACCTTCCAGCGATGAAGTTGCACTAGCAGGAACCGTGCTCTAATACCAATTGATGGAACCAGGACCACTATTGAGAGGAGGGTGTGGTGGGGGGGGGGGGGGGTTAATTAGTAGTGATAACAATCACACAACTTTAAAATTATTTCTCCAATATATTAATCAATTCATGACTTAACAAATAAGCAATAGATCTGAACATGCAACTTCAACAAGAATCAACACATAAGATCCATAACATATGAAGAAAACATGCACAACAAGACACAAATCATCACAACATATAGGAACACAGACCCCCTCCAGGTCAAAAACCACCCTTCTTATTGTTGCGTTGCTCAATATATTTTATTATTTTTCAAACAAATCATTACATAGAGAATACAAATGGAAACTATCTGAAAGGAACTTTGATCTCCATATCATGACTCTATGGACCACCATCCACTGGAAGCCTCCACGACCAACGAGCCTCACCCAACTACTATTAGACTTATGAAGAAATTTGTTCTCAATACTTGTTTTGTTGAAGCCCCCACTCCACTCCCCTATGTGGTTCACACTTCATGCATTTTCAAACTGGAACCCTTGAGCTACTCAACGCGAACATCACAACAACAATATCTTCATAGCACATAATAAAAAAATCTCAAGACAACACCACCTTCTCAAACAAAACATCAATCATTGGAGCATCAACAACTCTGCAAATACATTAGCTACAAATCAACTTAATACATAGCTCTCTCTCTCTCATCCACACACCATCCTTAACTCACACTGCCACAATAAATTAGCAATCTAGAATATCCATATAAAACATGAAACACTGCTAGAACCATGTATATCAATTCTTTGCCCCTGCAAACACAAATAAATCAGTCATATAACCAAGGAGATATGCTCTCATCTCATCTAACATCAAGCTCTGAAACTCTGCAATAGTAACATGCTCTGAACTTCTCTCAGCTATCAAGCTCTACTCTACAAATTTTGGTTCATATTTATCTCCACTACAGTGGTTGGAAATTCTATCATTACCAATAAATTGAACTATGGTATTGTTCCATGTTATTGTAGTAACTCAAAATATTTTATATATTATTTTACTTGGTAATACAAGTAACTCATGGTAATACAAGTAACTCATGGTATTGTTCCATGTTATTGTAGTAAAGTTTATTTTTATAGGGGTGTGAAGGAGAAGTGAGGAAATGTACTAGATTTATTGTTATTGTAATAAAAGCTCTAATCCATTTTCTAGTGATTTTTCCCAAATAATTTCTCCACATAAATTTGCCCTCGAGTTAATAAGTTAATTTGTTTTAGTTTATTTTTCAGATTTTTTTAAAACTATGTAAACCTATAATATATTATATTTTCAATTTAATTTATAAAATTATTTAAAAAACTAATATATTATAGATTATTATTTAAAATTCAATTTTTTATACTTATTTAATTTTCTATTTTTTTCTTTCCCTTTAGTATTTTTAATATATATGTGTGTGTTTCATAGTAATTAAAATCATTCTGCATTGTTCAACGACAATGGCACACTGGAATGAGAAGTTGGATGCCCAAATCAATGTCAGTATAGAAGTGATAGGTAATTGAATTTTTACACACTAAAACATGGTTTAGAAAAAGGGGACAATGACTATTTTTTTAAATGAGATGAATTGAGAAGTTGGATGTCTAATCAATGTAAGTATAAAGGTGATAGGTAATTGAATATTTACACATTAAAATATGATTTGGAAAAAGAGGACCATGACTTCATTTTTTAAATGAGTTAAAATATGATTTGGAAAAAGAAGACCATGACTTCATTTTTAAATGAGATAATGGAAAAGTAGAACTTTTAAAATATATATTTTTCTATAATATAAATTTAGAGTGCATTAATCTATTAATCTATTAAGTACATTTTTTTTATAAAACACTTTTTTGAATGTTTGCTTTAGTAAAGTTGTGTTTTATGTCAAATGATGATTTCATCCACTCAAAATTTTCTCTTGTGTTTGTGACTCTTCATTTAAGTAGACATTTCTCTTATACAATTTAATTAAATATACTGAATTATTATGTCAACTTAAATTTAACTATGTTTAAAAATAATACCTTTGTTTTCACATTACAGGTAATTGGATATTTACACATCAAAAAGTGATTTATATCAATTTAAAATTAACTATTTTTAAAAATATTAACTTTGTATTCACATTATAAGTAATTGGATATTTACACACCTAAAAGTGATTTTTGAAAAAGACAGTGATCACATTTGATGAGTGGAAAAGTGGAACTTATATTTAAAAGTGTACACAATATTAGTTAAAATATATATTTTTTCCATAATAATAAATTTAATGTGAACTAAACACATTAAGTACATTTTTTTATTAAACATCTTTTTTAACCTTTGTTTTAGTAAAGTTGTAGTAAAGTTGTGTTTTAATAATAAATTTAATGTGAATTAAACACAGTAAGTACATTTTTTTATTAAACATCTTTTTGAACCTTTGTTTTAGTAAAGTTGTAATAAAGTTGTGTTTTAATAATAAATTTAATGTGAACTAAACACAGTAAGTACATTTTCTTATTAACATTTTTTTGAATCTTTGTTTTAGTAAAGTTGTAGTAAAGTTATGTTTTATGTCAAATAATGGTTGATCAACTCCTGTTCTTCACTTGTGTTTGTGATCCTTCATTTAAGTGTGGCCATAAGATAATAAGAGTACAAGAATAGTCATTCATTTTTACATTGAAAATAATAACTTAAAATTAATGATGTTTAAAAATAATAACTTTATTTTGATATCAAAGTAAAACTAATCATCTTCATACCCAACATGCAATTAATAATTTGTACAATTAATAGTATTAATATTAACATTAACAGTAATATTATTAATTATTATAAATAAAACCTACATATTAATATTATTAATTATTATAAATAAAACCTACATACCAATATAACAATATACTTGGTGAAACCTTGCATACCAATTACTAATCGAATAAATTATAATGAGTAAAACCATGCATACTAATTACTTGGAAAATCAGGGTTTTAACATTGAAATGTAATCAATGATAGACCAATTACTTAAAAACAGGAAATAAAAGATTCCTAATAATTTATATGAGAGTAAAATAAAATCTAACCAAAACAGGAAATAAAAGTTTCCTAATAATTTATATGAGAGTAAAATAAAATCTAACCATGCTTGCAGATCATTAAAAGAAAGTACAATCAGTAAGTCATTCAGTACCTCTGCTTCCTAGTTCCATATTTTACTCATGCCACAGAATCATTCATCAAATCAAACTGCAAGTTTGAAAATAAGTTCAAATGGGCAACAAGTTCACTGACATATTCTAAGTAAAAAACATTCAAATCATGAAGTTCATTGACAGATTCCAGGTAACAACGGAGAAACTTTAGAACACATCTTTTGAAGTCCACGCCTTGAAATTCAATCCAAGCCAAAATAATACCCAAACATTCCTCGCTCGCTGGAAAGACTGAACCACAACAAGAAGGCCTCGAAGGTCATGTCTACCCTACAATACCCCTAAACACTATTATTTGCAGTACAGAGTTAGCACTCTCTCTCGTTATACAGATTACATAAAAGGCGGCCTGGACAGAGCCTCAGTTAGAATCCAAAAAACAATATAAGATGACTGCGGAACTATTCTTTGCTTTCTATATGTTAACTGAGATTTTATGCAGAGGAAACATGGAATCCAAATCAGGAGTAATAAAAAAACCCGTTAAAGGCACCGCACGAAACCTCGACGAAACCCTTCGCTTTCTTGGAGCCGGTGGACATGGTATAGTTTCTGGTATTCGGTACTCCTCTGCCTTGGGCGTTGTGCACATTTCATCCATGTCGGAGTCCGTGGAAAAATTTGAAATATTGTTGCTGTTGCAGCTGTTTTCCACGGCCTTTGATGCTCTGGACTGTGAACAAGGGGAAGAAGCCGGTGAAAAAGATGTCGACGACGCTGATGAATAGGATGAAGAAGGAGATGTTAAGACCGGCTGCAATGTCGGCCGGCAAGATAAAGTTGTGAAAATACTCTGTTTTTGGTCTTTTCTCGATGTTATTTCTTCTTGTTGCCCTGAACAAGTCGAAGTCTTGCTGCTGGGAACCACAGAACCCTCCTCTCCATCAGAGCTCTCTGCATTAGGAGCCATGGCTAACAAAAGTAAAAAAATAAAATCAATTTACGACAGCTTGACGCCTGAGCACTGGCTTCAAAATATATTAATGGCCTCAAAGCTGAAATAAGTTGAGAGGCAAAGCTTTTCACCAAACAATGCCTGCAACCTTTGAAGTTCAAGTTTTTGGCACTGACATTTACTTATATCACCGGCAGGAAAGCTGCGTCGACTTTACTGCAGAAATTTTTATTACCGATAAAATATCGCAGCATTGACCTCCGGCATTCTCTGTAACAAAATATCCAGTTCAGTTTATTCCAAAACTTTGAAATAAAGCAGGACTGTTGACCTCTCGAGCTTAAAGCTTTGCAAATCCTTTAAAAGAATGGGAAACGCTCTCGAGACTGATCAACTCTTCGAATAGAGCCCTCAAACTCTGCAGCTCTGTTCAAGAAGAGCAAGATAATTGATCCTTTTGGAGTAAGTCTTCGAAAATAGCACTCAAATTCTGCAGCTTGACTTAAATGCAGCAAAGTATTCTCTTGAACGAGCAAACAGTAAAATATTGCATTCAAATGCTGCAGCTTGCTTCAAAAACAGCAAACGCACTTGAACAACATCAAGAACCCGAATTCCTAACAATTTACAGCAATATAAAGTTCACACGACGTCGCAGGGCTTCAAATACTAGTGAAGATTCAAGATTTTGTAGCTTAGACAGAGCAAAGGCTCAGCGTTGCAGAAACTTTACTCAGAACAATGCCTAAGCATCAGCTCCTAAGCCTTTTGCACAAAACGTTTGACGAATTAGCCATCTGCAAGATTGAACTGGTCACAGAAATGAAAACTTGCAACTAAAAGATTACGAAAGCATCAAAATCGGGGACGCTTGGGTGGAAAAAAGTAGCGACTAGCAGAGTAATAAGCACACCGTAGCTCCAAGGCTCGGAATTTATGGACAGTGAATTAAGCTGAGATAGTAAATGAGCATTCGGTAGGCAGAAACTAGGTAGGGCTACCAAAACTGGTCAGAGAAATCAAAACTTGCAGTAAAAGACGACGAAAGCATCTAAATCGGGAACTTTTGGTGGAAAAACACGTAGCGAAAAGCAGAGTAATGTAAGCACGCCGTAGCCCCAAGGCTCGGAATTTATAGACCGTGAATTAAGCTGAGATGGTAAATGAACATTCGGGAGGTAGAAACCAGGTATGCTACTAAAACATCCTTGAAAACTGTAAAATCTCACCGACGCTGGACACTTTCATTCACCAGAACCATTTCTTCATTTCAATGCGAGAATGAAGCCTCCAACCTGAAGAAAAACCGCTGAAAGTTCTGAAACTACAAAGAAAATTCGAATTGCGGAAGAAAAAACCGACCTCTAAACAGTAGACGGTGTAAATGCTTGACAAGTAGCCAAAGTTATGAGCTTTCGAGAAAAGTATGCGGCTGAAAATATACACAGACTTGGGATTTGACTTGTTCGCTCTATCGAACCATTGCACGGTAAGGGCGGGCGGTGGTCTGCCCGAGAGTGTTGCCCCGGGCAGGGACGTCAACTCTACTAGAGTTTGAACTTAACCAGGAGTTGAGCGCGCGCGCCGACATAGTTGTGGTATCACTGGGGATCCCATGTCTCTTTATTACGTCGGCGACGGAAAAGGCCTATTTGACGGATGGTAACAGTAACGGGAAACTTTCATGTCATGTCATGGCATGGCATGGCATCATGATATGGAACATGCTTGCACACGGCCTATGGGACCAGAAGCAGCAAAAGTTTGGAAACTTTCCAAGTCCTATTCTTATGACATTTGTCTTCCTCCTAAGTTTTATGAGATCTGGCATTGCAAGGAACCTTAGGAATGACGGGAAGATTCTTCATAAGTCGTAATAGTTATATCTTTACATTACCTTTATTAGGGCAAGATTCCCAAGTCTTATTTATATCCCCTTTCTCAAAGATTTAGAGGGTTTTTTATAGTTTTTTCTGCTTTCGTTTTATATATCATATTTAGTTTATGTTCATTTTAACTTTAAATTTATTAAGTATTACGATTATATTTTGGTTAATGTTTACTTTTAAAATTTAGCTTTTACATTTTTAATGGCATTCAAAATATTTTAAATTGAAATAATAGTTTTCCCCGAATGATTTTGACAAATATATGCTAGTTTTGCTCATAAGGTTTATTTAATATTTTACATCTTTCGAGACAAATTCCTATAAAATTTTCATTGTATTTATGCATTAAATAGATGGCAATACACATTTTGTTAATGGGATTTAGTGAAATAATTAAATGGAAGAAGAATATTAGTGATTTTTATTACTCTACATAAATTAAAAATAAATTAAAATATGATTTAATTTAATTTATAATAATGGGAAAATATATTTATAATTAAATTGGTTTCTATAAATTAATTTATAATTAATTATAAACTAAATATATTTTATAAATTAATATGATGATGGTGGTGGTGGTTAACGTTGACCAAACTTTCGTCTATTAGACCAAAAGAAACGAATTATTGAGTTTATTTTAAAATTGTATTCCTATGTTCAAAGAACTTGGAGAGAACAGTCTCGAACTCACTATAATTTTGACATGTTAAAAGGCTAGGAAGGTCGGTATTGCAACAAAGATTATGAAACTGAGATCTAATGTCAGTGTATGCAGGGCACTCTAAGAGGAAGTGATTTTCATCCTCAATGTTCTTATTCTCACAGATATGGCAGATCCTATCCACCCATGGTGTTTTAGGAACTGCCCAATGACTTGTTTCACTATAGAGCTCATGAGAGTTCGTTCTTATCTTGGCTATATTAATTTTTTTCTTCGAGCTAGTTCAAACAGAGAGATAGTTTTGATCTTATAGAGTAGGGATTAACATTTTGCAATGCAACATTTTCGTCGATCTCCCAATGGTTTAACCAAGCCCTAGTATCCTTATACCAACCTCGTTTGAGCCTCAGGTGGTTTTGGCTGGAATTTAAAGCTAGCTTAGGAAGTCTATAGTCTCACATGTTATTGGTTTTGTGCTTATACAACATGAGCCTAGTCATAACTAGGCTCTCAATAGGGGAAAGACCCATTTCTATAAGGAGAATAGGATGAAGACCCATTTCTATAAGGAGAATAGGATAGGGTGTATTGTTTTTAATTTTGAGGTTATACGTCATAAAACGCTTATGGATTTTCTCAATCTTTCTCCAAGATTCTCTAAAGATGCTGCAACCCCAAACCTCACATCCATACAAGATAATAGGAGTGACTAAAGTTTCAAAGAGGAGCTTCTTTTTATCCCACATCACAAGGTTTGTTGTATTACAATTATTTTCAAGACCAAAATAAGCTTTCCACCCTCCATTAATCATTTTCTCAATGTTATAGTTCCAGTTGAGCTTGTGATGAATATCAATTCCAAGATACTTGTAAGAAGACACTTCCTCCAAGTTGTTATTGTCATACACAAAATTAGCACAAGTGTCCTTCTTGGATTTGATAATCATAAATTTTGTTTTGTCCGTGTTAACGGTCATACCCATGGTAGAGAAAAAATCCTTAAGAAGTCTTAGTTGATTATCAAGATCAGATGGGCACCTTGCCAGAAGAACAATATCGTCTGCATAGAGAAGAAGGATGACGACAATTCCAGCTAAGATCGTGCCACTACAACTTGCTTCCTCTAAACAACCTTCTAGCTTGTCGATGTAAATGCCAAATAGAGTAGGGGAAGGGGGAAACCTTATTTAACTCCCATATTACACTTAATATCTTTCGACCACCCCTCATTTTTCTTAAACTTGGTAATTACATTCTCGTATAACCTTATAGCAGAAGCCCTCAACTCGAAAGGAAACTTTAGCTCTTCTAATCTATTCCATAGATTATTTTTAGGAATCGTATCGAAAGCCTTTCTAAAGTCCACAAAGAAACAAAAGAGATTGGATTTATCATTATGACATTCCTCCAAAATGATCCGAAGCATAACAAGATGGTCTGTTGTTGAGTGTTGCCTTCTAAAACCTGCTTGGCCTTTAGCTTGTTTACCTTTACTTTCAAGCCATATGCTCATCTTCTTTTCCAAAATAATACCATATAACTTGGCTAAGAGAGGGGTAATCATAATTGTTTGATAATTAGAGGCTTATTTGTATCCCCACTTTTAAAAATAGGAATAATGAGGCTCTAAGTCCATGGTTTAGGGAACCCTTGCTTGACGAATTGATTGAAAATCTTGTGGATGTGAGGGATGGGACATGACCTCCAATTTTTAAGATTTTTGCCTAGTAACCCTCAATGTCCTTAGCTTTTCCATTTTCTAGGCGCTTAACCCCAAAATCAATGTCTTCTAATGAGAAAACCTCTTCCGTTGTGAGTAGGGTTTCAAAGTTATCTATGACATTTGGAGATTAATAAAGCTTTTTAAGATATGAATTCTAGTCGTGTAAAGAAATTCTATTATTGTCTTTAGTTTTTCTAGTTAGAATCTGCCTCCAAAATTTCTTAGGAGCTACCTTAGAGAGGTGTAAGTGATTTTCTTATCTTTTATGAATATACTACATTTTTTTCCTTTTAGTTAGGGCTTTGTATATTTTTATCTTGCCAATTTTAAGAGACTCATCAACAACTTCCTTAATTTCTCTCCTTGCACTTTTACAATCTTTATCATACCAATGGTTGGTTTTGCTATTTCTTTTATTACTTGAAACTTCAAATGAGAACTTGTTAATATAATATGAGAGGGTTGTAGTAAAATTATGATAGAGGTCTTCTATGTTGTCTATTCTAGATAAAGGAAGCAAATTAATTTTTAATTCATTTAGAAAAAAAATTATGATTAATAATTAACAATATTTCATATACATTTTTACAACAAAAGTAAATAAAAACACATATATACATTTTACAAATTAAAATCTCTTCAATCAAATTATATTTGAACTTAGCCTATAAATTATATTTGAACTTAAACGTTATAGGTTACCAACAAAATAATTTTGCACTTTATAAATTCAAACTGAAATTTTATGTAAACAACTTTATTAAATAAGTGTAATATGTAGCGTTGTTGCTTACTATCTATAGCAATTATTGAATAAATTCATAAATTCATAAATGTAATAATGAAATAAATTCATAAATTCATAAATGTAATAATGAAATACATTTGAATACGGCCAAGGGAACTAATAGAAGTAATTAATGGACTAGAGCGTTGTTGCTTAGTATTTGTCTTTTAAGCAAAAAGTAATAGATAGCAATTATTGAATGCTTGAATAAATTCATAAATATAATAATGAAACTCAAGGGAAGCAAAAGAAGTAATTAATGGACTAGATAACCTTAGAGCAAAATAGAGATAGGTGCATAGATGATTTTGGATGAAACATTAGTCCAACATCATTATTAGTTACAAAAGTTAAAAGTTTATTGAAATTTGTTTGTGCACATTTTATTCCATATTTAGTTTATAGGACAGGAGAAATTACAATGTCTAATATCTTTATATTAAATAATGTATATATACCATACAAATAAAATATATAATTAAAAAAACTAATTATTGTCACAAACTATTTATTTAACTTTAAATTTATACTCATCCTAATTCGGCAAATAAATAATCTATGGTATCATTTCTATGTCAAAAAAATCAGATTAATTTGAAGTATATCCTGCCCTCTTTATCAACTCGCAAAGAATTCATATGTAATAAAATATCTAATATGAAAAATTACAATATATTACATTAATATATATATATATCTATATATATATATATATATATATATATATATATATATAGTGTGAGTTCCAAAGATTCCTATTTTTTTTTTTTTTAAAGAGAAAAATCTTATTTATTGTAGTGTTGAGTTAAATTTTATTTTTGATATTGCATCATGATTTAAAATTAAATTATGAAAATCTAAATATAGGAAAGGTTTAAGGAGGAAAATGATTGAACCAAAGAAAAATCACTGTAATATGCAATGTTGCTGCTTTTGTTTTTAAAATCTACTAGTTTGTATGTTATGTAATGGTAACTATTTTTTTGGAAAATAATATATAAATTATGTAAAAATCTATAAATTTAAAAAAAAATATTGAAAATTAATTTATGAAAATATTTGGCAGTAACAAATTGTTTTTTTTTAACAATTTTTTATTCTAAAATTCTGATTTTAAACCATATAAAATTAGTTATCCACCAATCAAAAATTAAAAATTCAAAATTTTAAAAATAATTTTAGATTTCAAAAAAATTTAATATTTAATTTTAAATAACTTCAATAAAATAATTTTTAAAATTTTACAAATTAATTAAAAGTCAAAACCAAAAACCTTCGGCCTTCTTCTATATAGAGATATAGTTAGAAGCGAAAAGTAGAACGAAAAAGTCAAGCACTTGTGTGCAGAAAAAAGAAGATGAGGATAAAAAAATCTCGGTGAGAAGGGGTAACATTTACATTTAATATTTTGTTATTAAGATACTGAAGTCTTTTGACGTGGCTTCGTGAGCAAAGATAGAGTTAGATGATAGAACCTTCAGTGGAGATAGAGATAGGGAAGACTGAAAGAAGTCAACCAGTAAACGTGTTCTTTGGTCAAGGAAAAATGGAATAAAGGCATACTTTAACAAAATTCCTCAAGGGAGGGGTAACATTTCCATTTAAATGTTCAAATGGAAGGCTTTTTGACTTGGCTCCATGCAAGTCAATACGAGACCTGCCTTGGTGGAGAAGCAAAGACACTCTAAAAACACGCTGCCCCTCCGTACATAAATCCCTTATTAAGAGGATATTTCATTTTGAACAATTTCCATTTCAGACTAAACTTAAGTTATTTTCTAATGGAGGGTTTTCATGTGGGTGGAGCTAATTTACATTTGAGAAAATCTATCCTAATTCAATTTAATAATCCAAAATGTTATGTAAATAATTATTTAATTTAATTAAATAATTAAAAATTTGAGAGTGCAAGTTTTTGTGATCCATAACATTTTAATTTTTAATTCTTTTCGAAAATCACATGAAAATTAAATTTTCAGAAGAATTAAAAATTATTTAAAATTATTAAATTTAATTATTTAGTAGTTTGAAGTTAAATTATTAAAATTAAATATATAAGATTAAAAATAAAATAAGTATATAGTGTTTTTGTTAGTGTAGGAGAGATTTGTTTATTTAAAATGATAAAGTCTTTCCCTTACGGAGTATGACTATTTGTTAGTGGTAATTAGGTAAGAGTTCATATTGCTCAAAATTAATAAAAAAACATATTAATTATGAAAGATTTATAAGCTTTTAATGAGAATAATTTTTTTTTGATTTATAAATTACTAATCAATTATTTTAAATTTAATAGATTTTATTTATGATGATGATGATGATGATGGTTAACGTTTATTGAGACTAATCTTTGGTTTATCGGACCTAAAGAAAAGAGTTATTTAGTTTGATTTAAGATTTTATTCCTATGCTTGAAAAGCTTGGAGAGAAGTCTCTCGAGCTCATTATAATTTTGACATCTTAAAAGGCTTCAGTATTGCAACAAAGATTATGAAATTAAGCTTTAATGTGGTTGTATGCGGGGCACTCTAAGAGGAAGCGATTTTCATCCTCGATGTTCATATTCTCACAGAGATGGCAGATCCTTTCCATTCATGGTGTTTTAGGAACTGTCCAACGACCTGTTTCACTATGGAGCTCATGAGAGTTCATTCTAATCTTGGCTATATTAATTTTCTTCTTTGAGCTAGTTAAAACAGAGAGATACTTTTGATCTTCTAGGGTGGGGTTGATGACCTCCTAATAATATCTTAATTTTCTTTTAGCTGCTAGATCTTTCTCGCACCACATTTTTTCATTGAACTTAGAAGTAACAATTTTTTTAATGTTATTAATGTTTTGCAATGCAACATTCTCGTCAATCTCCCAATGGTTTAACCAGGCCCTGGTCTCTTTATACCAACCTCTTTTAAGCCTTAGGTGGTTTTGGCTGGAATTTAAAGCTAGCATAGGAAGTCTATGGTCTCCTATGCTATTGAGATTGTGCTTGTACAACAGAAGCCTAGTCATAGCTAGGCTCTCGATAGGGGAAAGACCCACTTCTATAAGGATAATATGATAGGGTGTATTTCTTTTAATTTTAAGGTTATACGTTTTAAAATGCTTCTGTATTTACTCAAACTTTCTCCAAGATTCTCTAGAGATGCTGCAACCCCAAACCTCACATCCATATAAGATAACATGAGTGACTAAAGTTTCAAAGAGGAACTTCTTTCTATCCCACATTATGAGGTTTGTTGTTTTACAATTATTTTCAAGACCAAAATAAGCTTTCCACCCCCCATTAATCCTTTTTTGAATGTTATAGTTTCAATTGAGCTTGTGATGAATATCAATTCCTAGGTACTTGTAAGAAGACACTACCTCCAAGTTACTATTGTCATACATAAAATTAGCGTAAGTGTCCTTCTTGGGTTTGATAATCATAACTTTTGTTTTGTTAGTGTTAACAGACATACCCATTGTACAGCAAAAATCCTTAAGAAGTCTAAGTTGCTTATCAAAATCAGATGGGCACCTTGCGAGAAGAAAAATATCGTCAACATAGAGAAGAAGGATGATGACTATCCCAGCTAAGATTGTGCCAGCACATCCTGCTTCCTCTAAACAACTTCTAGCTTATCGATGTAAATGCCAAATAGGGTGGAGGAGAGGGGGCAACCTTATTTAACTCTGATATTACACTTAATATCTTTCGACCACCCCTCATTTCTCTTTAACTTGGAAATTGTTGAGATTCAACAAGATGATGAGCTTAGTGAAAAGAGTCACCTTCACTAAGTGGGCCCGCAGGCTATTTTTTGGCGCAAAGTCTATTTTTAGACATGTCGATTATATTCTATGAGTTGCAGGATGCTATTTGTGGATGGTTGGTCAAGTTGGAAAAATAGATGGACTTCTATTTTTAGACATATTGGGCGGAATCTATTTTTATATTGCTAGTCTAAAAATATATATGTCAAATATTATTAGCTCTTAATAATATTTAGACTCTAAACATTATCTTATTCTCTTGGAGCACTTTAGTTAAGTGCACAGATGTGGCACAGCAGCTGACAGAAGGAATTACGCTATTCCTGAGGGTTTACTGGAGCTAATGCATGGAGGACTTCAGTTAGAACTCATGTGACAGAGTTTGGTGGAGTTGTAGAAGTAGTTGATGGAGTTGTGTTTAGTTTAACTCAGTTAGACTCAGTTGAGCTAGTTGTATCTATTCTAACTGATTGATACACTTGTGAGAGTGGTGTGAATTAATTATTAATTAATTCACTAAATAATAACTCATTAATCAACTGAAGAATACATCAGTTAACTACAGTGCATGGCAGTTTCAATGGAGACCAGTGGAGAGGTAGGTGAAAGAGCAAGTGTGACTATCAGTTGTGACTATAGTGATGCATTGATTGCATCCAATACTCAGTGGAGATGCCAATGAGGATTGCACAGTCAATCTTGGAGCAATTCAAGTTCATTCAGAGCCATTCTTTAGTAGGGATTGCACAGTAGAGGTAGGCTAGCAGGTGGCAAAGATTGGTGCATGGATTTGCAAGATCAAGCCTGATTAGTGTGTAGCGATTGTATTGTACTGAGAGCTTGATATGATCAGATTTGTATGAGGATTGTTACATGATCTCTATGACATATATTATATACAGATAGTTGGGGTTTTCAGCTTCAGGTTTTCCCGTTAAAAAAATTGTGTTAATGTGTGTGAATTTTTATTGTTTCATGTGTGCATTGCAATTGATTTAATTTCCGCATGTGATGATCAATGGTGCAATAGATTATGTGTTGTGCATGAAGTTAAAATAGTGTGTGATCAGGAGAATCTTGGACATATAACACATAAGTTATATAATTTCTACATGGTATCGGAGCAGTTGATCATTGGAGCAGATTGCAATTATTGAATCGGTTGAGTTTTTTGCTGGTGGAATTCGAATTTGCTGCAGTGTTTTCTTGGTGTCGAAGTTGAGCATTCATTGAAATGTCTTTCAACAGATTGCGATTGGAGTATGCTCTTGATGGCAGCTTGAATTATATTGCATGGAAGGACAGGATGGAGGCGATGCTGGAGGATACTGGGCTAAAGGAGTTCATCGATAGTGATGTTCCTAAGCCAGGATCTAGCGATGTTGCCGTGCTTGATGCATGGCAAAAGAAGATGGAAAAGTGTCGAAGGATTCTGTTGGAAGGTGTGAAGGACCACATTGTGTCCACCTTCACGACAAATCCACTCCATTCTTAATGTGGAAGGCTTTGACAGACTTGTTCCAAAGCATAAGTGACCAGAGGAAGTTGGCGCTTAAAGACAAACTCAGGAAAATAAAAACAGAGAAAGGTGACAGCATACCCAAGTACCTCACGAAGTTTGTCCAGTGCAGGGATGAGCTGGGAAGTGTGGGGGTTACTGTTTATGAAGAACACTTGGTGAGATTGGCTCTCCTTGGGCTTCTGAAGAGTTGGCATAGTTACGAAGACTTTGTCAATGGATGGGAGAAACTGCCAGGATGGAAGTGGCTTTGGTCGGATCTTGTGCAGGAGGAGATAAGGTGGGGTACCAGAGATGGATCTTCATCGAAGAATGAAGATGAAGAAAATTGCGCTTTGGCTACCAAAGCAAGGAAAGGGAAGGGAAAGAAAAATCCTTCTCAATCCGGTGCGAAAGGCAAGAAGCAGGACTTATCCAAGGTGAAGTGCTTTCATTGTCACCAGCATGGACATTACGCCACTAATTGTCCACAGAAGAAGAAAAATAAGCAGGTTGTTGGATCTACAGCTGGAGAGGCCTTAACCTCATTTGAGCTGGATTTTTTGTTGATTGCATGCTTGGTTTCAAGTGTGATGGGATCAGTGTGGTTTCTTGACAGTGGTGCGTCTTTCCATATGACCGGAGAAAAATATTTGTTTAGTGATATGGATAAGAAGGATCTTGGAGTGCACATCGAGATGGGCGATGATGGTAGATATAGTGCGACTGGTATCGGGACCATTTCCTTTGAGAGGGAGTCTGGAAAACCTTTCATCTTGAAGGATGTCATGCATGTTCTAGGATTGAAGAAGAATCTGATCTCTGTGGCGATGTTGGAAGACAAGGGTTATGATGTTGTTTTTAGCGAGGGAAAAGCCTTCCTGCACAGTAAAACAAATGGTGAAACCTGGAGGATAGAGATTCGAGTTAAGAATGTTTATCAATTGTAGGTAGATGGCTGTGCAGCAATGGCAGGAAAAGTAGAAGGAGTGGTGAGCCGGGATGAGGGTGAATTGTGGCACAGGATATTGGGCCATCTTCACCATGGCACTTTGAAAATTTTGCATCATATTTCTACCGGGCTTCCCAAAGGTACACTTGCGCAGTTAGATCAGTGCAAGGGATGTACTTTGGGAAAATATGTGAAGACCACTTTTCATGAGAAGGATAGTCGCGCCACGACGATCCTTGAGAGAATTCACACAGACGTGTGTGGACCTTTCTCAGTTGCTTCAACAGCAAAGCATAGGTATTATGTGATATTTGTTGATTACTTTTCTCATAAGTTTTGGATCTTCTTCATGCAGAAGAAGAGCGAGACATACTCAAAGTTCTGTGAGTTCAAGGTGCTGGTTGAGGAGGAGTCGGGGAAGCAGGTGAAAGCTCTAAGGAGTGATAACGGTGGTGAATACATCTCTGGCTAATTCAAATACTTTTTCAGTGCAAAAGGAATTCGAAGAGAACTCATAGCACCTCATAACCCACAGTAGAATGGGGTCGCAGAGAGAAAGAACAGAACGATCATGGGTGCTGCACGGGCGATGTTGCATGATTAGGGCCTTCCCATACACTTTTGGGCTGAGGCATGCAACATTGCAGTTTATGTGCAAAACCGTTGTCCTCATAGAGTACTTGGCATGAGTACACCTGAAGAGGCATTTTCTGGTAAGAAGCCTGATATTTCTCATTTGAAGATTTTTGGCACACCTATTTACATTCATGTGACGAAGGATGCCAGGAAGAAGCTGGAGCTGAACGCATAGGTTGGGATATTTGTGGGGTACACAGAAACACCCCACAATTATCGTGTGTATTTTCCAGACAGTCGGATGACTGTTGTGCGACGGGATATCAAATTTCATGAGGAGAAAGCCATGAAGTTGTCGCTTGAGAGGGAGCTACACTTGCATGCAGATGAGGAGCTACTTGTTCCTAAAGATGAGCCTCAGGATGTGGATCAGCCACAAGAGGAGTTTCATGGAGTGGAAGAAACCACTCATGCAGTGCCAAACATCAGAGGGCGGAAGCACAATATAGAACCTGAGCGACTGAATCTTGATGCTGTATAGAATTTAGGAGTTCCTACATCACAATGCAGACAGAGATAGTCACCTGACCAATTTACTGGATACATGGCTCTGATGAGCAAGTGTATCGCGATATAACCATCGTCTTTCGAGGAAGCTGTGGAGGATCCCGCATGGGTAGATGCCATGGTGGAAGAGTATGATTCGATTGTCAGAAACAGTGCATGGGAGATTGTCCCAAGGCCAGAAGGGAAATTAGTGGTAGGTTCGAGATGGATCTACAAAGTGAAGAAAGCTACTGACGGGAGCGTCGAGAAGTACAAGGAAAGATTTGTTGCCTGGGGCTTCTCACAGATCAAGGGGATAGACTATGAAGAAACCTTTGCACCTGTCGTAAGGTATTCTTCCATACGGACCATCCTTGCTCTCTCAGCGTAGATGGGTTTCCACATTCATCAGATGGATGTGAAGACTGCATTCCTTAATGGAGTGATTGAGGAGGAGGTGTACATTGAGCAGCCTGAAGGATTCGAAATCTTCAGCAGCGAGTCACATATATGCAGGCTCAAAAGAGAGTTGTATGGGCTGAAACAAGCACCTCTTGCTTGGTACACATGGATAGACAGTTATTTCACCAGACTTGGTTTCACCAAGAGTGAGGCGGATCCAAACCTATACCAGATTGTGGTGGAGGGTAAGTTGTTGATCATTGTACTTTATGTAGATGATTTAATACTAACAGGTGATGAACTGTTGATACACACATGCTGTAGGTTTTAACCCTGAACAGAAATTATCTACACACGAATCTTATAACAGAAAATAAACAATAGCGAGAGCATAAAACATAAAACAGATAAACACAGAGATTTTCCCCTGGATCTCAAATCGGGACAACTAGCTTGATTTTTCATTATATTCCTTTTAGTGTTACAACACATATATATACATGCCGAAGCATACATAAACCCCAATCCATTAACCCTGGATTAGAACATAACCGTAGTTCCATTGACTGGATCTACAAAATACCAGGGGCCGAAAACCATCGAACCCCAAAACCATGTGCAAAACCATGCATAAAACCATGGGCGGATCTGCCTATGAGTGGGTCCGCACAAAAAACAAATTTTGGCCGGGGCGCTGCCTCGGACCCCAACAGTGGGGACTGCTTCGCCCCTCGTGACCCCCCAGCTACGCCCGACGCAACATACAGCGCGTGGGGCTAATCGTGGAAAGAATATAACACATGCAAGGCAGATCTTGCAAAGGAGTTCGAGATGAAGGACTTGGGCTTCCTTCATTATTTCCTGGGATTGGAAATTTGGTAGCGGAAGGGTGGACTATTTGTGTCTCAAGGCAAGTATGCCTGGGATATACTGGAGAAGTTTCACATGCAAGGCTGCAAGCCTATCGAAACTCCTATTCTTGGTGGTTGGAGGAAAGAGGATGCTACATCGGCAGAGGTAGTGGATGCCACTATTTATCAACAGTTGGTTGGTTTGCTCATGTATTTGGTCAATACACGACCAGACATATGCTATGCTGTTAACCAACTTTCACAAGCGATGGTGAAGCCTACCAAGCTATTTTGGAAGGCAGGCAAGCATGTCCTGAGGTATCTCAGGGGCATATCTGGATATGGATTGTGGTACAGACAGTCGGATGAGGTGAAGCTGCATGGCTTCACAGATGCAGATTGGGCAGGAAGCCCAAAAAACAGAAAGAGCACATATGGAGGGATTTTCAGTATTGGATCTACAACAGTTTCTTGGTACAGTAGGAAACAAAGATCCGTGGCACTCAGTTCAGCGGAGGCCGAGTACATGGCAGCAAGTTTGGCTGCATGCAAGGCTATATGGATGAGGAAGATCCTGGTTGGTTTGTTCGGTTCTCACTTGGATCCCATAGTGATATATTGTGAAAATCAGAGTTGCATTAAAATCTCAGTTGATCTAGTATTTCATTATAGATCTAAACATATTGATATCCGGTACCATCATATCAGATATTGTGTGCTGCGAAACATCATGTTGCTTTCTTACATTCCTACGAAGGATCAGGATGCAGATATTCTGACAAAGGTGCTCACCAGGAGAAAATTAGAATACCATAGAGACAAGATCGGGGTGGAAAATAATCCCTCTCTTGTTGAGAGGGAGTGTTGAGATTCAACAAGATGACGAGCTTAGTGAAAAGAGTCGCCTTCACTAAGTGGGCCCGCAGGCTATTTTTTGGCGCAAAGTCTATTTTTAGACATGTTGATCATATTCTATGAGTTGCAGGATGCTATTTGCGGATGGTTGGTCAAGTTGGAAAACTAGATGGACTTCTATTTTTAGACATATTGTTCATAATCTATTTTTAGATTGCCAGTCTAAAAATAGATATGTCGAATATTATTAGCTCTTAATAATATTTGGACTCTAAACATTATCTTATTCTCTTGGAGCACTTTAGTTAAGTGCACAAATGTGGCACAACAACTAACAGAAGGAATTACGCTATTCCTGAGGCTTTACTGGAGCTAATGCATGGAGGACTTCAGTTAGAACTCATGTGACAGAGTTTGGTGGAGTTGTAGAAGTAGTTGGTGGAGTTGTGTTTAGTTTAACTCAGTTTGACTCAGTTGAGCTAGTTGTATCTAGTCTAACTGATTGATACACTAGTGAGAGTGGTGTGAATTAATTGTTAATTAATTCACTAAATAATAACTTATTAATCAACTAAAGAATACATCAATTAACTACAGTGCATGGCAGTTTTATTGGAGACCAGTGGAGAGGTAGGCGAAAGAGCAAGTGTGACTATCAGTTGTGACTATAGTGATGCATTGATTGCATCCAAAACTCAGTGGAGATGAAAATTAGTATTGCGCAGTACAAGCTTGGTGAATTCGAGTTCATTCAGAGCCATTCTTCAGCAGGGATTGCACAGTAGAGGCAAGCTAGCAGGTGGAAAAGGTTGGTGCATGGATTTGCAAGATCGGGCCTTATTAGTGTGTAGCGATTGTATTGTACTGAGAGCTTGATATGATCAACTTTGTATGAGGATTGTTACATGATCTCTATGACATATATTATATACAGATAATTGGGGTTTTCAGCTTCAGGCTTTCCCATTAAAACAACTGTGTTAATGTGTGTAAATTTTTATTATTTCATGTGTGCATTGCAATTGATTTAATTTCCGCATGTGATGATCAATGGTGGAATAGATTCTGTATTGTGCATGAAGTTAAAATAGTGTGTGATCAGGAGAATATTCGACATATAACACATAAGTTATATAATTTCTACAGCAATTACATTCTCGTATAACCTTATAGCAGCCGCTCTTAGCTCGAAAGGAACATTTATCTCTTCTAATCTATTCCATAGGTTGTTTCTAGGAACCGTATCGAAAGCCTTTCTAAAGTCCACAAAGCAACAGAAGAGATTGGATTTATCATTGTAGCATTCCTCCACAATGATCCTAAGCATAATGAGGTGGTTCATTGTTGAGTGTTGCCTTCTAAAACCCACTTAGCCTTTAGCCCGCTTATCTTCACTTTTAAGCCAAATGCTCAACTTTTTTTCCAAAATAATACCATATAACTTGGCTAAGAGAGGGCTTATCATAATTTTCCGATAATTAGAGGGGCTATTTGTATCCCCACTTGTAAAAATAGGGATAATGAGGCTCTGACTCCAAGGTTTAGGGAACCCTTGCTTGACCACTTGGTTGAAAAGCTTGTGGATGTGGGGGATGAGCATATGACCTCCATTTTTTAAGATTTCCACCTGGTAACCTTCAATGTCTTTAGATTTCCCATTTTCCAAGCATTTAACCCCAAAATCAATGTCTTCTAATGAGAAAAATTCTTTCATTGTGAGCAGCGTTTCAAATTTATTCCTGGCATTTGGAGATTCATAAAGCTTTTTAAAATAGAAATTCTAGTTGTGTAAAGCAATTTTATTATTATCTTTAGTTGTCCTAGTTAGAATCTGCCTCCATAATTTCTTAGGAACCACCTTAGAGAGGTATAAGATATTCCCTTGTCTTTTACGAATATATTGCATTTTTTTCCTTTTAGTTAGGGCTTTGTAGATTTTTATCTTGTCAATTTTGAGAGATTCATCAACAGCTTCCTTAATTTCTCTCCTCGCACTTTTACAATATTTGTCATACCATGGGTTGGTTTTGCTATTTCTTTTATTACTTGAGACTTCAATTGAGAACTTGTTAATAGAATATGAGAGGGTTGTAGTAAAATTATGATAGAGGTCATCTATGAAGAAAATTAGTTTTTAATTCATTTAGAAAGAGATCGTTTTTATTTCTATCAAATATTAAGTTATTTTGACTATAAGGATTATCTTCAATGGGATCTCTATGCATGACAAAATTGAGAGTTATGAGTAAAGGCCTATGATCAGAGTCAGGCTCGTGGTTGTCTAAGATGTCAAAATTTATTATTTCGTTGTATAAAGGGAGATCGGAAATAACATAGTCTACCACGTTGCTGCCAAGCCCATGGATACAGGTCATCTGGCTAGAATTGGGCCACTTCTTTAGACCATTGCAAATTATGAGATCCTAAGCACTACAGAGCTTGACTAGCTCCGACCCAAAAAAATTGTCCCCGAGGTCTTCAGAGCTCCTTTTGTACTGGCTAGCCAGAGTAAGGTCTTCGTCTAACCAAAGAGGATTAGGGTTGGAATGATTGCTTAGAAGAATATATTGGTTGCTTGAAGTTAGAGCATTAAATTTACCCATTAAAAGGATATTACCTTCATTCCTTAGGCTAGAAATATCATTATCTAAACCATTGTAAGGACTATTTTTATCTAGATTCATTTTCTTATATAAGTTAAAATTAATAGCGGGGAAATAACAGATTGCTATGTAGGTATTTTTATCATTAATTTCAGTAATCTCAATCCAACTATATTGGTTGTAAGGGTCATTTTTATAAATCCTAGCATGGGGGGAGATGTTCTTCTTAATGTAGCAAGCTATGCCCCCAATGCCTCTATGGGAGGATCGCTTGTTCCAGGTAGACCATAGTGCAAAGCCATCTATGTTAGGGACCTTAGATTCTTCATGCTCCCAATTTTCAACAAGCAATATAATATCAAAATCATTTGATATCCAACTTAGCTTGGGGCCTTTGTTCCATGGAAAGCCCCGACAGTTCCAAGAAAGAATTCGGATCATGTTGAATTGCTATTTATTACTATATTTTTGGTTTCTATCTCGAATAATGGCTTTTCTATTTCTGATTATTGCCCATTTTCCTTCCTTCATAGCTTCTTTTACCTTTTGAACCTCCTTTCTTAATTCTGCTTGATCTTCTGGAATGAGATCTTCATTTAGAAATATTCCTGTTCCTTTTAGACTTGAGGTTTTACTAAGTATGTCATACTTATGGTCAGTAGAGCTCACCTTTATTTGGATCAACCTTCCTTTATTCTTAGTTAATTTCCCTAACCTTGTTGCTTCTGTGAGACATGTGGTTTCAATTTAATTTATTATGTAATTCTGTCTAGGCTATGGCTAAAATATCCTTGTCTACCTCCTCTTTCAAACCGAAGATTATAAGGTTCAAAGCCTTTTTGTTAAGCTCATGGTGATCAATTTTTTCATTTCATCTTTAATTGGATTGATATCTAATTTACCTGCCCCACTATTTAGGGTGAGACTGTTGTTAACTTTTTCTTCTAGTTCTTTACTCATGTCCTTCATTTTAAGACTCTCTATATTATCAGCATCTCCTTGCTCGGATACTTGGTTCGTATCTTGGTTTTGTTTTTCTATGACCTGCAACCTAGTCTCCATTGCCTCCATTTTATTCTCCAATAGTTCTATTTTATTTTCTATTTGTTTTTGGATCTTGTCTTCAAGAGATGTGAATTTGTTTTCCAACATGGCTTCTAACGGGGTTTGTAGCTTGACTTCTCTTTCTTCTCTATGTTTAAGACTCTATATACTCATAAAGGCTTTGTAGAGTAATTGTGCTAGGTCTACCTTTGGTAATATTTGGTAGCTGTGGTGAATTATTCATACTTGAGAATATATGAGAAAATATGTATTAGAAAAAGATAAGGAATGTGCACCTGAATATCAGCAAAACAAAAACTGCAGAGAAAATTCACAGCAGATTTTTCACCTCAGACCCAAGTAGAAAATTCACGGCAGAATTTTCACCTCAGACCCAAGTATTAATCGAGAAAATTTTCACCTCAGAATTCACCGCAGAATTTTCACCAATGTTATTATGAATTAACGTTTTGAAATTATATTAACAAAAACTAAGTCTCAAATCATAATATTGAAATTATATTAAAATATTAATAACAAAATGTTAATAAGTTTTAAATTTTGACATTGTATTTATTCATTTACATTTAATACACTTTCAAAATTAATATATATTAAATTTTACCATCAAAATATTTGAAATAAATAAAAATTATATATATATTAAATTTTACAATTAAAATAGTTGAAATTTATATAATTTATATTTGTAATTAAATAAAAATAATATATATATATATATATTATAATTAAATAAAAATAATATATATATATATATATATATATATATATATATATATATATATTCAAAGGAAAGAGTGACTAAAGTAAAAAAACATTTAAGACAGTGTAAACTACTTTTATCCTAAGAGATGTGATCTATTTTATATTTATATTTATAGTTAAATAAAAGTAATATATTCAATTTTTTTCCCAAAGGAAAGAGTGAGTAAAGGGAAAAAACATTTAAGATAGTGTAAAGTACTTCTATCCTAGAGATGTGATTCACTACTATGGAGTGGAAATGCGTTTAATTTGTTTGTTTGTTTTTTTGGTTTATTTTTTTTTTTAAATTTAAAATTTGCTATGAAAATTGGTTAATTAATTCAATTTAAATCATTACATATTATTAACTTATTATATCTTAAATTAAATTGTAAAGGTTATTCAATCTTAAAATAATCTTTAAGAAATTAAATATAAATGTTAAATGTTTAAATAAGTTTAACAAATTTTTTTTTATTAAATGAATAATGCAGTGTGTTGAAGTAAATTAGTTTGGTTCAAATTATATATAAAAGAATATATAATATTTTTTTTTTTCTAAATTGTATTTAACATCGATGATAATATTGGATAATAAGTGTAGATACTTTGATAGAGTTTATGTGATGTAAATATTATTTCAATTTTAATATATGTGTCAAGTTGAAGAAGAGAGTAGCAAAAAACAACATAGATCTTGATGCTTGAGTATTAGAATAATGTAGAAATGGAAGAGTTGGGAAATGTGATAGGTTTGTTGAGTTGTCTTCTTAGTTGTCAGGAAATGAACTAGAGCTATGTGAGTTACGATATGTTGTTCTAGAATTAATTGATTTGTAGCTGACTCTGAGTGTGTATCTTCCATGTTGTTATGTCCATCGAGTCTAGTGATCCTATTGTTATATAAATGGGCACATTGTGATGTATTTTCAATTAGCAAGTGTGAGTGGGCTTAGGCCTGAATTAATAAAAATATTCCATTGTGTAAAACTCTGCATTTTCTATTTTGGTATCAAAACCATAAGGTCTGAGATATGTGTTGGGGCCTTTGTTTTTGGGATGAAGAGAAGTTTTGAGACAGTTGGAGGGATATCGGGTGGTGGGACAGCCGTTGCGGAGTCGTCGAAGCAACAAGGAGTAATCTAGAGTAAACTCTGAGTGGTAGAAAGTAAATGGGAATGAGCAAAGACAATCGAGGGGAAGGACAAGAGATACTAGCATTTCAGTTGGAGAACATGGGGATAAGGAAGGAAAACCAGGAGGTATGAGAAAGAGGACAGTCGTGGAAAGGAGGAGAGTCGCTCTGGGATGTGGTTTCTCTACAACTCTGTATTGTTAGTCCTGATTGTTATCTAAAAGGGATGACTTTGTAGTGTTGTAATGTAATGTGTTGAATCTAATATAAAGAAATGTTGTTGCTCGATATTGTGTGTATATGCTTTGGATTACTGTTAGTATCTGAATGTTTAGGATTTTTATTTTTTTTGGTTATTATGTATCTTTCAATCCTTTTCACTTAATGGTATGGTTAGAACTTGCGAAGGGATTGCTCAATTGCGATGCTTATGTATTAAAAAGTAACGATTGATGGTGTTTATGATCTACCATTTCTGGCTCTCTTATCTTATTAAGGTCATGACATGCCTTGGGTGAGACGCCTTACTTAGTCTTGGGTAAGGTGAAAATTTCGGCGTTGTCCTAGACTATAGTGAAGCCTTGTTGGCCCCTATTCCTGAACTTGGTACTTCACCCGGTTATTATTTTTAGCCAAAAAATGGTTCTGTTGTCGGGACTTGAAATCTAAAAAAGAGTTGGAATATGGTCTCAAGGATCTATAAGAGAGAACTACGAAGCTGGTGGGATAACCATGTAGATCAATTCATCTCACAATAAGCCTAGCTCTGACAACAAAAGGAAAGGAAGTTGAAGGAATATATCATGTATTTAGAGTCAACGAGTGATCAATACGAGATGTTTTGGGGTAAATTTCCTAAAGAGATTTAGAATTGGTTGTAGAGGCTGCAAATCAAAGTAAAAGTAGGAGAACAAAACATATCTCGTCGCAACTGGACACAATCAGATCTAATAATATTACATCAATTAGACACAAATCTAACCCAAGCGATGAAATTCTAGGTACAATCCACACTAGAAGGGTATATTGTTTACTTTGCTACAGAAAGGCACTAGAACTTTTCAAAAGTCAAAGACATATTCAGATCAGGGTTGCGGGGAAAGTGTTTGAAGGATATCCCTTTGTGGATTAAAGTTCCTGTGGTGGAAGAAGGTTTGTTGGTCTTCCCAGTTATGAGCATGGAAGCCTAAACACCCGGTACTGGGGAAGTACCTAAAGGAGGCATGTCAGGGGACATGGATATATGAGGAGATTGATAAGATGGATGCATATAACTCCAGTAAATATAGGAATCTAAGGGCGCATCGAAGAGCACAAATAGATAAAAGGTGACGGGAAAGGGAAATGCGGGATATCAATAGGAAAAACGAGGATGTACACTAACCTGAGAGGTGTTGCAAAGTCTTATAGAATAAGAAGTGATAGTGAGACCGACAAGAAGTGAAGGGTACTTCAGGAGAGTTAAGAGTCAAGAAGATAAAAGGAGCTCATCCTGATTCGTAGGAGAAGAGATGTCAGATAGAATGGAAGGTGCAAGCTCAAAAGATGACTCAGACGTTGACATGCATCTCAATTGGAAATATTGTTTGTGGAAAGAGAAGCATTAAAGATACAAAGCAGTATGATCTCCCCGTTCCTGGGTAGCACCCTTCCCAACCTTCCCTTGGTACGTTACAAAAACCCTGATCATTTTCTGTCATTAGAGTTCATTGTGTTCAAACCACATTTCAAGTTAGTACTAGTAGTAACATTAGCATGGGAAAGATCTTGCAAGGATCATCACAGCCTAAATCAATAGGATTTTTACTTCTTCCTCAATCATAGTTAGAGATGGAGGGGTCATTCACGTGATATCCAGAGTTCTCTGGGAAAGGGAATGAAGATGTGGAGCAACATTGGTACTTGTGTGAAGCAATATGGAGGGCTCGCTACATGTCGAATGCTTCCAAAATGATTTAATTCCAAACCACGCTTAGGGAGAGAGCCTTGAGGTGTTTTATTAAATGGTCAAAGCTACATTGGAATCCAACAGTGGATGATGTGAAAAGGGAATTCCTACAAGAATTCCAAATTGATTTAATTCCAAACCATTATTAGGGAGAGAGCCTTGAGGTTGTTTATTAAATGGTCAAAGCTACATCAGAATCCAACAGTGGATGATGTGAAAAGGGAATTCCTACAAGAATTCGAACTCCCTCCGACGAATCAACAAGGATTGCCTGAATTGTGGGAAATTAAGCAGTGAGAAGGAGAAATAAATTGGGAGTTGATGAGAAGGTTTAAAGACGCAATCGATAAGTTGAGTTACCCCATAGACCCAAACCATCAATGTGATTGGTTCATCAAATAACTTCTGCCACTTATAAGAATGTCTTTAACCCAACAGAAAATTGATACGTTGCAGGATTCTTTAGAGCAAGCAACGTGAATTGAAGCTATGGTAGGATACCTGCATGATTTCAGAGGGGGGGGGAAACAACACAGGATCCTTCTATATCGGGTTTACAACATAATATTGCAAGTTTGATGAAGAAACTAAAATATGTGCAGCCTGTATGGCCAACAAGACCCAATGTATGGTGTACGCACTGCTTGGTTGAAGGACACCTAGTCACATAGTGCCCAAGGTTGCATGGGATGGAAAATGTATCAGGATTGGTGGGGTACTAAGGAGTGCCACTAGATGCGGGAGTTGCGCAGATAGGGATGCAAGGTATATACCAAGGTAAAACACAATTCCATGGATTCCCCAATCATCAAAGCCCAGTTCCCATTAACTACTACGAGATTTGTAAGAAATTTGGACACCTCCCATGACTCAGCCCAATTTTACAGAAGTATTCAAGTGTCCCCAACAACACATACTATGAGTTCTGTGCTTCACTAACTCACCACACAGACCAATGTAGAGCATTAGACACATTAGCTGACAGGTTGGACAAAAAAACTTACAGAGTCATTGAAACTCCTTATGGATGAGGAGGACCAGGAATAGGGGCGGTGGAATAAGAGGAAGAGGAACAATGTGTTGTTACAACTACAACCAAGAGGGTCATGTTATGAGGGAATGTCCTTTACGTAGAAGCCCATGGTGTTCTCATTACAGAGTGAACATGTATGCCATAGAGGATTACCTAGAACTAATAAAAAGATGGGAAGAATGAACCAGACAGAGGGGAGCCAATTTTATCAATGTAGAGCCAAGAATGCCAGAAATCAAACCCCTCTCAAGTGTAGCTATAGTGACATGTGGAGGATGTTGGGTGTGGAGCTTGATTATCTTATTTATTTTGTATCATAGTGTTGGACCCCTGTACCTTAATGGGGTGGAAATGCCGCCCGTAATTAAACACTGCCTAGGGGGTCTAGGGGGGCGATTGCAACTTTATGGAGCCCCCTCGGCACGGGGTTTCATGGGAAGCACCCCCGAAGCTAAAAACATATGTAAAATTGCCTTGTAAAATTATAGTATTTTCTAGTCAATCTGGGCTGTTCATTAGGCGGATGATCTGACGGTAGAAGTTATGTTTAGTTTAGGGTTTTATTCCCTAGAAGGCAACCCCTCACTTTGCATGAGGGTATTTTATTGTGGCTGTGTATTGTATGTGTATTCTTAGAGCGAGAAACAGATAGGGAGACTGTGAGAGAGAACATAGATATTACAACGGATTTGCTGTAGGTTGTGTCTCTTCATTTTGTTGGATAATAGAAAGGAAGGACTGGCTGTTCGAGGTGGACATAGCCCAAACTGGGTGAACCACATATATCTGTGTCTCTCTGGTTTTATGTGTTTTGTGTGCTTGTGTTTTCCACATATTTTATGTGTTGCATTGCTCTGTAATATATAATTTTCTAACAAATGGTATCAGAGCCGAAGGTCTATTTGGCTGATAATCTCGTAGGAAAGAAGGGTTCTTGGTTCGAGTGGGAGCAATGGCGGAAGATGGTAAGTCTAGGGTTGAGAAATTTAATGGCCAAAACTTCCCGCTGTGGAAGAAATGCAGAGGGAAGATTATATGTATCAGAAATATTTGTACCTACCATTGAGCAGAGGAACAAAGAAGCCGACGGCTATGACAGATGCAGAATGGGAGATTATCGATAGAAAGGCACTCGGAACAGTACGGTTGTGCCTCATGGCATTGGTAGCCTTCAATATTTCGAAGGAAACAAAAACAGAGGGTTTGATTAAGGCATTGGCGAAACTATATGAAAAACCCTTGGCCTCAAACAAGGTATTTCTTATGAAACATTTATTTAATATGAATATGTCAGAACGTGGATCTGTTGCGGACCATTTAAATGATTTTAATATAGTTACCAGTTAGTTAAGTTTTTTAGGGGTAAACTTTGATGATGAAGTTAGAGCTCTATTATTATTGTGCTCATTGCTAGAAAGTTGGAATGGTTTGTTTATGGCCATTAGTAACTCTGTCTCTAGATCTAGTACTTTAAAGTTTGATGATGTTGTCAGCGCTATCCTTAGCGAGGAAATGCGACGGAAAAGCTCTGGTGAGACATCAAGTAATGCTTTGAGTGCAGAGTTTAGGGGAAGAAGAATGGAAAGAGGAAAGAGCTTAGGATATCGCAGTAAATCAAGGAAAGGTAGATCCAAGTCTAGACCGGGGATAGTGTGCTGGAAATGCGGAAAGAAAGGACACCTAAATAAAGACTGTAGATATCGGAAGGAAGAAGGAGACACGCAGCAAGAAAAAAATCATGAAGAAAATGTGACAGGTGATGTGTTACAAGATGCTTTGTTTCTTTCTTTTGAAAATGTTACTGATTCATGGGTAGTAGATTCAAGGGCTTCATTCCATGCCACACTTGATAAGAAATATTTTCATGACTATGTTCAAGGAGATTTTGACAAGTCCGTTTGGGTGATGATAAACCCTATAAAATTGTTGGAATGGGTAAGGTTCTTGTAAAACAACAGAATGGAAACTAATGGCTATTAAAGGAGGTAAGGCATGTTCCATATCTTAAAAAAAATCTGATTTCAACAGGGCAGTTAGGTGGTGAAGGTTGTGTGACAAATTTCACAGATAAAATTTGGAAGGTCACCAAAGGAGCCCTGGTAATAGCAAAAGGCGAAAAGGTTGGTACATTGTATTTATGCAATGGTATTTCTAACTCTGTTAATGCTTTAACTTCCAAAGGAGTAGATGCAACATTATGGCATCATAGGCTCAGACACATGAGTAAGAAGGGGATGAATATTCTTCACTCAAGAAATTTGTTGCCAGGTTTGAAGAATGTTGATTTGGATTTCTATGAGAATTGTATTTATGGAAAACATAAGAGAGTCAGATTTCTCAGAGTTGGGAAAGAAATGAAGAGCGAAAAATTAGAGCTTGTGCATACAAATGTATGGGGACCTTCTAAGGTATCATATCTCGGTGGCTCTCATTATTATGTTACTTTTATTGATGATGCAACTATAAAAACTTGGATTTATTGTATTCAGAATAAATCTGAAGTATTTGATACTTTCAAGAAATGGAAATCTTTGGTTGAGATTGAGACAGGAAAGAAGTTGAAGTGTCTCAAATCAGAAAATGGAGTGAATATTGCAGAGAAGAGTTTTATAGGTACTGTTCAGAGCATGGAATTCGTAGAGAAAAGACAGTTCCAAGAACACCACAAGAAAATGGTGTGTGAGAAAGGATGAACAGAACAATCATGGAACGTGCAAGGTGCATGAGATTGCATGCAGGATTTCCTTTACAATTTTGGGCAAATGCTGTAGATATTGTTGTTTATCTAATAAATAGAGGGCCTTCAAGTTCCTTGGATGGTGGTATTCTAGAGGAAGCACGGACAGGTAAAAATGTAAGCTAATCCTTTTTAAAGCCTTTTGGCTGTGAGGCCTTTGTCATATTAATAAAGAAAATAGAACAAAGCTTGAGGCAAAATCAAAGAAATGTACCTTTATTGGATATGTTGTTAATGATTTTGGTTATCTCTTATATGATTATGAAAATCACAAAATCATTAGGAGCAGAGATATAATATTCAATGAAAAGGTCTTGTATAAGAATCAGTTGCAGGAAAAGAAACATGAAAAATAAAACAAAGAATACATAGTTCTTGATGAGATCACTGAAAAAGTAAAGGTGCCTGAAAATAATAATAATCAACACTACAACAACAATAACCACGAAAACAACAACAGGCACCTCAAACACCTGAAAGTGGTGTTAGAAGGTCTACCAGGATAAGTAGACCCCCTGAATGATACTCTCCTTCATTATATTATTTATTGTTGACTGATTTTGGTGAACCCAAATGTTATGAAGAAGCAATGCAGGTTGAAATTAGGAAGAAGTGGGAGCTAGCCATGGAAGAAGAGATGGGCTCCTTAATGCATAAACATAATAGGGACTTAGTCAGGCTGCCTGCAGGTAAAACTAACTTGCAGAATAAATGGGTTTATAGGCTGAAGGAAGAAGATGGAGGAAAACAAAGGTACAAAGCTAGACTTGTGGTGAAGGGGTTTGCACAGAAGAAAGGTATTGATTTTGATGAAATATGTTCTCTTGTTGTTAAGATGACTTCAATCAGAACTATTTTAAGTCTTGTAGCAACAGAAGATTTACATCTTGAACAGTTAGATGTAAAGACAACATTTCTCCATGGAGATTTGGAGGAAGAGATCTATATGCAGCAACCAGAAGGATATGAGGTCAAAGGGAAAGAAAAATTAGTGTGCAGGTTAAAGAAGAGATTGTATGGCTTAAAACAGGCTCCAAGATAGTGGTATCTAAAATTTGATAAGTTTATGTCTGAACAAGGTTATACTAGATGTCACTCTGATCATTGTGTTTATCTGAAAAAGAAAAATGATGGCAGCTATACTATATTGTTATTGTATGTAGATGACATGCTTGTTGCAGGGTCTAACATGTAGGAAATAAATGCGCTCAAAACAAAATTGGAAAACTAATTTGCAATGAAGGATTTGGGAGCTACAAAACAAATCCTTGGTGTGAGAATAACTAGAGATAGGAAAAATCACAAATTAACACTGTCTCAGAATGAGCACATACAAAAGGTGTTGAAAATATTTAATATGCAGAATGCAAAACCAGTTAGTACACATTTTGCTAGCCATTTCAAACTTAGTAAGGAGATGTGCCCAAATACCCAAGAAGAAATGGATTATATGTCTAAAGTTCCATATGCATCAGTAGTTGGAAGCTTAATGTATGAAATGGTCTGCACAAGGCCTGGTATTTCACATGCAGTGGGAGTTGTAAGCAGGTACGTGAAAAATCCAGGAAAATAACATTGGATGGCAGTGAAATGGATTCTCAGATATTTGAGAGGTACCACAAATCAAGCATTATGCTTTGGTGGTTCAAACATTGGTTTACAGAGATATGTTGATGTAGATATGGTAGGTGAAATAGATAACATGAGGAGCACTACAGGATATGTATTTACTATAGGTGGAACAGTTGTCAGTTGGGTTTCAAAAATTCAAAGTGTTGTTACACTTTCAACATCAGAAGCAGAGTATGTTGCTGCTACCTAGGCTAGTAAAGAAATGATTTGGTTACAAAGGTTTATGGATGAATTGGGTAAGAAACATGATATGGGCACATTATACAGTGATAGCCAAAATTCCATTCATCTTGCAAAGAACTCAACATTTCATTCCAGGACTAAACACATACAGCTCAAGTACCATTTCATACGGTCAGTATTAGAATATGGACGACTGAAGCTGGAAAAGATACACACTAGCCAGAATCCTGCAGATATGCTAACAAAATTTGTAACCAAGGAGAAACTGAGAATATGCTCAGTTTCGATTGGTCTTCAAGAATGACGATGAAGACGAGAAATAGCCAGGTCAAAAGTGGAGTCATTGTCTTGCAAATGAAGCAGCGATGGAGTTGCTACAATCAGTCTCCAAGTGGGAGATTGTTGGGTGTGGAGCCTGATTATCTTGTTTATTTTGTATCACAACGTTGGACCCCTGTACCTTAATGGGGTGGAAACGCCGCCGTAATTAAACATTGCCTGGGGAGTCTAGTGGGTGGCGACTGTGACTTTATGGAGCCCCCCCTAGAGGGGGGTTTCGGGGGCAGTGCCCCCAAAGCTAAAAACATATGTAAAATTGCTTTGTAAAAGTATAGTAATTTCTAGTCAATCTGGGCTATTCATTAGTCAGATGATTTGACGGTAGAGGTTATGTTTAGTTTAGGGTTTTTTCCTAGAAGGAAACCCCTCACTTTGCATGAGGGTATTGTATTGCGACTGCGTATTGTATGTGTATTCTCAGAGTGAGAAACATATAGGGAGACTGTGAGAGAGAACAAAGGATATTGCAATGGATCTGTTGTAGGTTGTGTCTCTTCATTTTGCTGGATACTAGAAAGGAAGGACTGGCTGTTCGGGGTGGACGTAGCCCAAAATGGGTGAACCACGTATATCTGTGTCTCTCTGGTTTTATGTGTTTTGTGTGCTTGTGTTTTTCACATATTTTATGTGTTGCATTGCTCTGTAATATATAATTTTCTAACAGAGGAAAAAAGAAAAGGGATGATGTGGGAGAAACATAGCAACCTAAGACTATAAAACTAGCCTTGCCAAAGCGCTCCTATAATCCAGAACATCAAAAAAAATATTATAAATAATAGGTGGAAACATTCACAAAGTCTAATTCAAGAAAGAATCATAGAGAGTATAGCCAGTGGCAGGGAAGGAAAAAGTCCCACCTTCAACACAACCCATAGAATAATGGTTCATATTATATTTTAACATTGGAAATGATGAAAATATGCTCACACAATTGTAGGAAAATTTGAAATCAGTCATTAAGGAAAGGATAGGTCACGACAACACAATTTCTGCTAATCTTCCAGAGAGGCACTCAAGAAGAGTCCGAAGAAACAAGAGACGAACAAGGAAGGAGTGTAGAAATTATACAATATTCTTGTATATCTTGGATTCTTCTGATCTAACAATGTGCTACTATTAAATACAAAATTTCTTCTACAAATATTTATGGAATTAAAAACACAATCGCCAATTACATAAGCATGAAGAAAGATCAATCACATACAACACAGATAATTTCCTGGGGAAAGCTTACAGCTAAAAACCCCACTCTCTTCTATTGTATATTATATCATGGATCATGAAAGAATTACACACAAAGCTCCAATCACAAGAGCCCCCAGTACATGATCTAATTGTCTCACACTGTCATACAAAAATTGGAAAATCACTTGCTCAATTTACTGCCTCTAGAAAACTTGCCTCAACTTCGCAATCCCTGCTGATAGCAATTCCTGAATGAATGCAATCTTTCCTACCTTGAATGCGCAATCCTCATAGGCACATCCAATGTGTGTGTGGTTGCATGTGTGCAACCAGATAATGTCACAACTGATAGTTTACTTCCCTTTCACCTAGAACTCAACTGGGTCTCCACTAGATCTAACATGTATGCAGTTAATAATAGTAAATATTCAGTTGCATGTGAGACCACTAATTTTGAATTAATTAATAATGAATTCACTTGATCTCTCACTAGTGTATCTTTAGTTACAACTAGCACAACTAAGTTTAACTCACTTAACTGAGTTAAACTACTTTACAACTTGCAAAACTACACTTCCAACTCTGTTACAACTTCAAATCACTCAGTTACAACTAAGTTAACTTGCATGTCCCACCAAACAACCACTTAACTCGAAATTCCTTTAGCTAACTGATTTTCCACTTCAGTTAACTATTTCCAAGTGCTCATTGAGAATAGATTATAGTTTATTTTCCAACTAATATTAAGGGATACTAATAGTAGACATGCATCTAAAAATAGACATACATTTTATAAATAGATTATGCACATACATCTATAAATAGACATACACCTAAAAATAGCCTGAGGCCCCATCCTAGTGTAGGTGCTTAATTTTCAGTAGGATCTTCTTGTTGAATCTCAACACTCCCTCTCAACAAGAAATGTATTATCCTTCACCCTGGTCATGTCTCTATGGTATTTGAATTTTCTCTTGGTGAGCACCTTCATCAGAATATCTGCATCTTGATCTTCCATGGGAATGTACTGAAGCAACATGATTCTCCTCTACACACAATATCTGAGATGATGGTACCTGATATCTATATGCTTAGATCTATCATGAAACACAAGATTAATCGAGAGTTTAATGAAACTCTGATTATCACAATGAATCATTGTCGAATCCATATGAGAACCAAACAAACCAACCAAGATCTTTCTCATCTAGATAGCCTCACATGTAGCTTGACTTGCTACCATGTATTCCAATTTCGTTGTGTTAGATTCTATATTCCATAGTATCACAAGGTGACTGATTATTAATTACATTTGTCATTGCTGAAAATAACATTCTATAACTATCACTTATTTTCAAAGAAAGAAAGGGAACTCCAAATTGTAAAGAGATTCAAAGGAATCAATCTACCTCTCCATCCACTTGAAGGAAGGAAGTGTTGCTGGCAAGGTGTAATGGGGGATCAAACCTCATTTCTGCCCTCGTTTCATTTCATTTCATTCACCCTCTTTTCCCCCTTTCCATTCCTCCATATTCTCCCATGCTCCGAATCCCATTTAAAACCCCCAAAAAACCCACAAGATAGCTTTTTGGGGCTCATTACTTTATAAACCTTTTCATTATAAAGTTTCAGACTTAATAATTATAAGCTCCACCACCCATTCCTTGCCGTGCTTCCTTTTTCATTCCATTTTCCTTTGAAAATACATTAAAACCTTACCTTTTTCCAACATATCCGCTTTAATCTTCCCCCTTTACTATTTCATTTCTTTTTCATTCCGAACTTTAACTTTTCGCCATGGAAAGTAAACGCTAAATGTTGTGATCGTTGATTTGCGACTGCAATATCACATCACGTTCAACTTACCATTGTGCATGCCCGCATGTCTATCCATTTAGTTTTGTGATAAGCTGGCCCCACCTTCGCTGCTTTTCTCCCGCTTCATAAGCCGTTGAAATACATATGAATATCATATAAAGTCCATAAATATTGCCGCTTTAAACCTTCACCGATTCATAAAAACCCCACCGCATAGCCAGTGGGTCCCTCTTCCCCACATTTCAAAAAGTTTAAAAGTTAACCCTTGTAGCTTATAACTAAATGATATACATTGTGATGTGCGCTGCAATCGTGGTCCCACTTCCACCCTGCCACGTCACTCATCCCCTCCCTCGCGCATCGCCCTTCACTTTTTAAAGTTTATACCATTTGTGCTTACAACTAAAAGTTAAAGGTTGTGATATGAGATGCGGTTTGATCCCGCCGACTCTCCATGTCACCTCCCCTTCACACCGCCTATCATATTCTTATGACTTAAACTTTAAAGATTGCGAAGAGCACATATGCAACGCCGCTTCATAACTGTCATATACAGAATTTCAAGTACGTGTAAATGAGGTTTCCACACTATTTTATGTGTATAATAGGTTAAGTTGGGCCTACACGGTGTGGAGCTTGTTTTATGAAGAAAGAAAAGTAAACACGGCCGAAGGGGCTCGGGTAGCAAAAAATTCAGTAAAGGCCAAGTCGGCCATTTACACAGAGATCAAACAACGGAGACTAAAGGAGCAACAGGAGGCACCAGCATTGGCACCAATCAATGAGAGGTGGCCAACACTGCACTAGGTTAATTACTAAATGTCATTTTTCTGCAAAACAGAGACAGATGTCAAATCTTCCATTGGCTACCTCTTCGAAACCATCACAGCCACCTCCAACCCACTTTGTTGATTTGCAAAGAGGCGCCCAAGTTTTGCATTCTTGAAGAGTTACCATAATAAATTCTATAGGTGGTGTTCATCAGAGATTTTCTTTCTTTGGGCCTTGCGTGGCCACACTTGTCTAATTTCAGTTTGTTGTAATAAATAAAGGTTTCCAGAGTAGATTAGGGAAAACCAATTTAGTTGTTAGTTAAATACTGCTAGAATTCTCATTAACAAGGGTTGGATATTTGAGCACCTGTATTGTAAGAACTACTATTGGAGCACTATAATTTTTGAAGCTGGACATCTATAATCAAAGACCAGTTATAGGATTCTTGAGTTGTGCTAAAATGGTGATGTGTTTCTTATTTGTTTAAATGTTTCCATCGTTTTCTCTACTGTGTATCTTCTCATCTAATTGTGAATCAGAAATTTTAGATTAAGATTCGCTGTCGGAGCGCCTTAATTCTCTCTGCATTTACAATATGAACGTTTTTTGCTGAAGTCTGATTAAATAATTCTTAATTTATCTTTAGTCATTACTGAACCTTACTATTTCCTTCACCTCATAATTCATACAACTCTTAAGATCCATTCAACACAGTTAGCTTGCCTTCTGATTCACTCTTGATGTTGATGTGACATCCTAACCTTTGACTCCATCGCCCAATGGAATAGCCTCAGCCCTATCTATCCAACCACACAATCAATCAAACCAAAAACCCCATCACTGTAGCTAGCCTAATATCAATTCTTATAACCAGCAAGTTAAATCGATTTAAATCATAAAACAGAGAGAGCCCTCTCTGAGTCTAGGAAGGCTAGGTCCTGGACTCTAAAGCGGTTTGATGTTGTGCTTTATAGTTTAGTTTTGCCAATATTCTAAATTATAGGGTGTTAACATAATGACGACCATACTGGAGACTATTGAGAAGCTAAATATTTCATTTGAACTCAGAAACCCCAGTCTAAATACTGTGTGTTTTAAGTGATTACTACAGATTGGTTTTTGAAAAATATTCGGCCTGTTTGTTCCTTGGGCCTGAATTTTGGATTCTATAAGAATCTTCACCAGATCCCATCCTGACCCAAATCCCCCTGCAATAGTTGAAAATCCAGAGAAAATCCTAAGAAAAACTCCCAGATCTGAAAATCCTACTATTAGCGGGCCTATTCACAAAGCAAGTTCCCTCCCTGAAAACCTTGCAACCTTACAAGATATCCAGTTTGACCTACACTTTGAGAAAATCTTGTTCATAACCAAATCTCAGAATTGGATAAACCAAACTACTTTTGATCCAACCATCTTACAAAAAATTTCATTTGGGGTAGTCTCTACCTCCAATCAAATTGATCTTCAGCTTCTCCAACACTTTGACTCCCTTCAAGGTCTGGTAACAGAGCTCACACAACTATTTATGATGCTTATCTTTAGCAGTATGTAGAATTATCTCCTCTGACTGCGGAAACTCCTTCTGTTGTTTCCAAGTTTTCTCATCCTCAACCGAATTACTAAAGTGTAGCTTCAGTTCCTACCATCCCCTCAAACCTTCCCCCCCAAAGTGCCCAAACCTCCACTCATACACCCACGGTCCACCTTACTCCATTTAACCCCCCACCTCCCTTGGTAAACCCTCCTCTGATCAACCTTCCTTGGGTTCCCCCACTACCAATCATGGTAGCTTGGTATGCTCCATTAGTGCTTCCACAACCTATGGTGCCTATGCCACAACATTATCAGTCCAAAATCCCACATTTTGATGGAACTGGTCTCGAAACTTCTTAACAACATGTGGACAAAATGAATGATGCTTTTGACTACCAAGAGATAGAGGATGGAACTATCCAGATGATATTGTTTGCTCAAATTTTAGGATGAGAAGTAAAAAAATGGTTCAAAGGCTTAACCCCTAACAGTGTCCATGACCTCCCTGCCCTTCACCAGTTGTTCATAAATAAATGGGAAGTTAAGAAAAATCCTCTCCAAATCCTTTCAGAATATGAAAACATCAAGAGAAACGCTGGAGAGAGTGTCCAAGATTACTGCACTAGATTCAATAGCATATACAATTCCCTCCCTCCTCACATGAAACCCCCACAAGGCTTAGCCCTAATGAATTTTTCCGATGGTTTCGACCTAGAGATGGCTTATCAGCTAAGAGAAAAGGATCCAGCTACACTGGAAGAGATGTAGAGGAGTGTTGTAGGTGTGGAAGCAAATATGATTTCAAAAAGGGTTAGAATGAGAAGTGAAAAAAGAGTCATGATTAGGGAAGAGCCTATAGCTTCCACTTCCGATGCCAAGATCGATAGTCTAATGAAAAATATGGAGAGAATGATGGAGAGAATCAACTTGGATGAGAGAGTTGTCCCTAGGGAAAATCAACCAGCTCCTCAAAATAGAAACTAAAACTTTAGAAGAAACCCCCCTTAAATAGGATAAAGAGAACAAAGAGGACCTGACCAAAAAATTAGGCCTTCATTCCAAGAAAATTATGCTGATGAGGATGA
This sequence comes from Pinus albicaulis, assembly GCA_034641835.2. Taxonomy (NCBI): domain Eukaryota; kingdom Viridiplantae; phylum Streptophyta; class Pinopsida; order Pinales; family Pinaceae; genus Pinus; species Pinus albicaulis. Next base: position 106,451,316 of record CM076576.1, on the reverse strand, counting down.
GAGGGTGGTTGAGGAACCAAAGGAAAGTCAAATTAATCTGGTGTAAATTAATGATGAAGATATTGTTTTCCTCATTGAAGAAGAACAAGATGTATTTTATTCGACTTAAACTGCAGTAGAATTTGAAGAGTCCGAAGATTATAAACAAGGATTTGAGAATGTCATCATGGAGGTGCATAAACAATATAACCTCCGAAGCAAGAAAAATTCAGATATCCCCAACAGAAAGCATTTTGAAAAATATGCCACTAAGGCCCCTAAAGTTGATCCCAAGAAAGCAGCAGAGAGTTCAAACAAAATTACTAAAATAACCGGAATAATAATCTATAAGGCAGTACTAGAAAACCAACAGTCAACCCTATCAAAACTGTTACAGTTCATATCCCTGATACAAGTCAACAATCTGAAATGGCTGCAACAATAGTGCTTGAGAAGAGTGATTCAAATCTGCCAAATGTAGAAATTTGAACAACTGATATATTATTCACCGAGATTCTCCCGATCACACACTATTTTAACTTCATGCACAATACAAAATATCTTCTACCATTGATCATTAATTGCGGAAATAAAAACAATCGCATGCGCACATTAAAACCATAAACAATCACACATATGAACACAGTGTTTTATGGGAAAGCTTAAAGATGAAAACCCCCAACTATCTGTATATTATATGTCATAGAGATCATGTAACAATCATCATACAAAGCTCCTCACAAGCTCTCAGTACAATCTCCAATTTCTACACACTAATCAAGCTAGATCTAGCAAAACACATGCTCCAATCTCTGCCACCTGATAGCCAGCCTCTATTGCGTAATCAATGCTGAAGAATGGCTCATAAATAACTTCAAACCACCTGGCTTGTACTGCGCAATCCTCATTGGCTTCTCCAATCACTAGTTGTTGAAAATATGCAACAGTATAGTCACAACTGATAGTTAACCTGCTCTTTCACCTATCTCTTCACTGGTCTCCACTGAAACTGTCCATGCACTGAAGTTAACTGATGTATTCTTTAGTTGATTAATGAGTTTATAATTAGTGAATTAATTAATAATTAATTCACACCACTCTTCACTAGTGTATTAATTAGTTAGACTAAATACAACTAGCTCAACTATGTTTAGATTAGTTAAATTGAACACAACTCCATTAACTCCTCAATCAACTCCACCAAACTGTGTCACATGAGTTCTAACTGAAGTATCCATGCAATAGCTCCACTTAATCCTCAGGAATAGCGTAATTCCTTCTGTCAGCTCCTGTGCCACATCTGTGCACTTAACTGAAGTGCTCCAAGAGAATAAGATAATGTTTATAGTCCAAATATTATTAAGAGCTAATAATATTCGACATATCTTTTTTTAGACTGGCAATCTAAAAATAGATTCCGCCCAATATGTCTAAAAATAGAAGTCCATCTATTTTTCCAACTTGACCAACCATCCACAAATAGCATCCTACAACTCATAGAATATGATCCATATGTCTAAAAATAGACATAGTCTAAAAATAGACTTTGCGCCAAAAATAGCCTGCGGGCCCACTTAGTGAAGGCGACTTCTTTCCACTAAGCTCATCATCTTGTTGCAATCTCAACACCAAAGACACAGGAAAAATTCAGCATTGAGAATGAAATCGCTAAAAAAAAAATCTTTGTCCCTCTCACTGAATTGGTAAACCAATATGTATATAGGTCTCAAATCATAAATGTGCTGAACATAGGAGAAATCACTGATACTGTAAATCTAAATGATGAAAAACCTGAACTGTTGTTTGGACCGGAAGTAGAGGGAAATTCCAAGAGGGAGGTGTTCCCCCATTTTATTTCAGTTTGAATATTCATGATAAAATTCTCCATAATGCCATGATAGACTCAGGTGCTTCTCATAATCTCATGCCAAAGGCCATTATGGAGAAACTTGGCTTGGAAATAACTAGACCCTAAAAAGACTTGTACTATTTTGACTCTATCAAAGTTGAATGTTTGGGCTTCATCAAAGATCTCTGTGTTACACTAGCCCAGATATCGACCAAAAGTCTAGTGATGGACATAGTGGTGGTTGACATCCCTCCTAAATATGGTATGCTTTTATCACACACATGGGGGGCCAAGCTTTTAGGCACTCTCCAAATGGATATGACTTATGCCACCATACCAGTTTTTGGCCAGCCAAGGAGGTTGTATAGGGATACCCTAATGAAATACATGGTGAGTAGTTAAGAAAAGCCTCATAATTACCCCTTGTACTCTGTTCACTCTAACCTTAATTCATTTATTCTTTATAATTATTTAAATATTGGTGAAAAAATAACTGAAGAAGAAGAAGACCATAAAAAAGAACAATCAGTCCAAATGAAGTATGAAAATGTACCCTTTTGGGACATGAGTTTTGATGGTTCATGTGGCAAAGTTGGCTCCGGAGCAAGTGTGTGGATATGAAATACTGACAATAAATATGCAGAAGGGCACTCTTACAAGCTAAACTTTCAGTGTACCAACAATATAGAAAAGTATGAGGCACTCCTTTTGGGTTTACATTTACTCAAGAAATTAGGAGCTAAGAGAATTTATGTCCATGGGGATTAAGAGCTAGTCATTAAACAAATCATGGGAGAATATTTAGCCAAGCATCCTAGATTGAGAGCACATAGGAATGCTTCCCTTGACATCCTGAAAACATTTGAAGAATATGACCTTGCTACAGTTCCAAGGAATCAGAATGTCCTAGCTAATGGGTTAGCATTTTTAGCCAACACTTGTCAATTGCCTCACCCCAAAAAACAATATACAGTGCAGGTTAAACACCGCGCAATAGTCCCTAAAAATATGAGATATTGGCAAGTATTTGAAGATGACAAACATATTGATAATTTTCTCCAATCTAAGGGTGAGTTTGAAGATTCTGATTTGGACCAAGGCGGTGAAGAATATTTTTCCACTAGAGAGAAAATGTGTAGGGAGGAGCCCCCTCACCATTCTGATGTTAATTTTTCAGTGAGTGAAGATAAGCATAGGATAGAGTTTCATGAAGATCCATAAAGGAAGAATTTTAAGTACTGGAATTCAGAGACAACACTCTACAGAGAGGATTGGTCCCTCTCGAGGAACCATTTGATTTCAATGATGTGGCTAAGAAAAAAAAATGGAATCTACATAGGCAAACATTGAAGAATGCAATCTGGGCAGTGAGCAGGAGCCCAAGGTGGTAAAGTTGTCAAGAACACTTCCTACAACCATAAAACAAAAATGCATCTCTCCTTTCAAAGAATTTATTGATGTGTTTGCCTAGAGTTATGAAGACCTGAAAGCCTATGATATGGATATTATCCATAACAAAATTCCACTCAAGGAGAATCAAAAGCCTTTCAAACAGAAACTACGCCGAATAAATCCTATCCAAATGCCTCTAGTGGAGAAGGAGATCAAGAAGATGTATGATGCCAAGATAATAGTCCCAATCAAATACTTCGAATGGGTTTCCAATATTGTACCTGTAAGAAAGAAGACAGGTGAGACCAGGCTTTGCATTGACTTCAGAAATCTTCACAAGGCATCTCTTAAGGACAACTACCCTTTACCAAAGATGGACCACATATTACAAAAGGTAGTGGGCTCCAAAATAATCTCTCTACTAGATGGTTTTGGGTGATAAAACAACAATGAAAAGAATATCCTTGTAGAAAAAGCCACTTAGAAACCTCCAATACATTACATGAATGAACAATTCTTGGATGATACAAATGACAAAATCTCATTTCTATATATAGGAGTCCATGGGGCCACAATGTAATCCTAGCTGACCTAACAACAATAATGTAAGGGCACAATAATAACAATATGGGGGTTACAAGGGTACAAAAATAACAATAAGGGGGGCTACACTAACATAATAAGGGACTACACTATTAATATAGGGACTTAACATACCCCTCTCCTTCAAAAAAGTGTTGTCCTCAACGCTTGATTATTTCTTGATGCTTCTATATAAAATTCTCATCCTCCCATGTGGAATCTTCTATAGGGAAGTTCTTCCACTTGTTGAGATACTCTAAAATTAATCATACTTTTTGGGTTCTTGTCCTGTGTCTACTTCAGAACTTCTTTCGATGTGATGCTGATCTTCTTGTTGTTTTATTAGATTCTACACCAAAGTTAGGTTATCCTTTGAGAGTTGGAGAACTTGTTGTTGATGCTCGATGTGATCTTCCACCAATTTATAATCCATATTAGCTATTATTTGATCCTTCAACCCATCCAAATTAGCCTCCATTTCTGCTTTTAAACGATCTATGTCATCTTCGGTTTCTCTTCGTAAGATCGAAATTTGTTGCACTTGGTACCGTAATTTTGATATCTCATACTGTAATTCTTCCTCATCATGCATCATAGTATAGATTTTTGAGGGCTTAATGGGTATGGAATTATTTTTTGGAGGAATTATAGAACCCAATACTGATAAAAATTCTAAAATATTCCCTTGGAATCACTTCAAACTGCTTTTTCAAACAAACGTTATGCAATTTTAAAAACCAAATATACACCTTTTTCTTGCTTTTAAGGAGCTCGAAATTGAAATTGAATTATCTTTGTGATTTCGGATCTTAAATATCTAAAATTTAGCCCTGAAATAGCCCTCTAAATTCTCTTTAGAATGCCATAGGTCTGACTTAATTTGGACTCTTCAAGAAAAATTTATGTTCAATCTCCCACAATGACCTAATTATGGACTGGTTCAGTAGAGCACACTTGTACGACTAGCCACGTGTCACAGTTTCCTCTTTCGGCTCTGAAATTTATAGAAGAGAAACTAAAGTCTATGTAATTGCGGCCAATTTTTACAGAATCTCAATCCGACGCTCAGAGAGAGAGAGTTATGACGTTTTTCCCACGGTCACCTCTTTGAGATGAAATTCAGGAGCCTGAAAAAATTCCAAAAATATTGCGAACCAAGATCTAAAATTTTTACAGGAGGTTCTTTCGGATTTCGGCTTCTCTCTGTGGAAATTTCAGCTTCTGAAACCTCGTAGAAAAATATTTATAGCGAAAATTTCGCGATACCTGTTTAGGTTAAATTCAGGAGCCTGCAAAAGACCTAACTTCCACATATCATATCTCCGAAAATATTGCGAACCAAGCTCTGAAATTTTGTGACACTGTTCCTCAGGATTTTAGCTTCACACTCTAAAAATTTCCTCTTTTAAACCTTCATAGAAAAAAATTTATAGCGAAAATTCCATGATGACCTGTTTGAAGCAGCAAAACGCTAGAATCCAAAGCTCTGATACCAAATGTTGTGAAACCAGATCCAAAAATAGAAGAAAAGAGATATCAACGCCTTATAAATAAGCCACTTCGAGGGGGAAACCTCCAATACATTACATGAATGAACAATTCTTGGATGATACAATTTACAAAACCTCCTTTCTGTATATAGGAGTCCATGGGGCCATAATGTAATCTCTCTATTTAACAATAATAATGTAAGGGCACAATAATAAAAATATGGGGGTTAAAGGGGTACAACAATAACAATAAGGGGGGATACACTAACATAATAAGGGACTACACTATTAGTATAGAAACTTAACAAATCATGTGCTGGTACACCCAGATGATCAACACAAAACGACTTTTACCACCACATGGGGAACCTTCACGTATGTAAAAATGCCCTTTGGATTAATAGACGTTGGTGCCACTTTTCAAAGAGCAATGGATATTTATTTTTCAGAAGAAATTGGCCTCTTCATTGTGATATAGCTTTATTATATTACAATTTTGAAGTCCGATGAAGAGCATATGGCCCATTTGAGAAGAGTGTTTGAGAAATGAAGAAAGTTTGGCCTATCTCTGAATCCTAAGAAATCATTATTTGGTCTTGAAGAAGGAAAGATTTTAGGCCACATCATATCTAAAGAGGGGATCAAGATTGACCTCAGCAGGATTGAGGGATTTCTACAAATCATTCATCCCAGAAACATCAAAGAACTACAATCCTTCATTGGAAAGATAATTTTTTTGAGGAGGTTTATACCAAACCTCACATAACTCCTGAGGAATATCGCTAACATGCTCAAGAAAGATTCAAGAGTTAAGTGGACCAGAGAGGCTAAGTAGTCCTTCAACTTGGTAAAGCAGGCACTTACTACAACACTGATTCTCATCAGCCCTAATTTCACCAAGGATTTCATCATTTTCTCCTTTACGTCAGTGCACACGGTTGTTGCTGTGTTGCTGCAGAAAATAAGGATGGAAAAGAGTAGCCCATAGAATTTTTCATTCAAGCTTTAAGAGATGCACTGTTGAAGTACAATATCATGGAGAAGCACGCTTTTTCCTTGATCAAGGCACTGTAAGATTTCAAAGTTTACATTCTGCATTCACACATCATTGTATTTGTGCCCAAAACTATTGTCAAAGACATCCTAACACAGGATCTAGATGGAAAAAGAGGCAAGTTGATTGTTGTCATCTTGGAGTATGATTTAGATATTACGTCCACCAAACTAATCAAGGGACATGGACTAGCGAAATTAATAGTTGAAACAAATTTTCAAGCACTGGATATTAACATGATCCATTCACTGGATGAACAAGAGGAGCTGGCGACTCCACCTATTGAGGAAGCATACTTGAATTATCCCTGGTACGCAGATATACTGTATGTTCTATTCTATTTAAATGCTCCTCCTATTTTGTCGAAAACAAAGGCTAGATTCTTGAAATTAAAGGCTGTAAAATTATGCATACTAGAAAATTTTTTGTATTAGAAAGATTCTGGGGGAACATTTCTTAAATGTTTGCTTCAAGAAGATGTAGATAGAGTTCCAAAATAATTCCATGAGGGGGTTGTGGAGGTCATATCTCTTGGAAAACCACTGCTAATAAGATCCTTAGAGCTGGTTTCTATTAGCCTACCCTTTGCCCATACACCCACAAAATGGTAGCCACCTATCATGAATGCCAAATCTTTGAGGGAAAAAGAAATTTGTTACCTCTTCCTTTACAACCTATCTCTATTGAAGCTCCTTTCCAACAATGGGGTTTAGAATTCATTGGAGAAATCCACTCTCCCTCCTCTGGCCAACATAAATGGATCCTCACCACCACATACTATTTTACCAAATGGATAGAGGCCATCCCTTCTATAAATGCTACTGACTCAGTGATTATCAAATTCCTTGAAGCCAACATCCTGTCCAGATTTGGTTGTCCTAGGAAAATCATTACAGATAATGTTGATGCTTTTAAGTCCAAGAAGATGATATATTTTTGCCACAAGTATCACATTTCTTTGGGGCATTAAACAACTTATTACCCTCAAGGTAATGGATTAGCTGATTCCTTCAACAAGAGCCTAGTCAATATCATCAAAATGTTGTTGGAGGATATTAAGAAATCTTGGCATAACAAGCTGATACATGCATTGTGGGCTGATAGATTAACCACCAAGAAATCAATTGGCATGTCACCATACCAGTTAGTCTATGGAATGAATGCAGTCTTTCCAACATCCCTAGGAGTGCCGTATATGAAACTCATTCAAGAAGTGCAGGCTGAAGAAAATGATGTGCTAAGAAGAATAAGCCAGACCATTCAGCTGCAACAGTCTAGAGAAGAGGTGTACAATAGAACCCAGGTTGTGCAAGAGAATATGAAGAATATTTTTGACAAGAGGAAAAAAGCCAATGATTTCAAAATAGGAGATAAAGTGTTGAAATGGGACTTTAGGCGAGAAGATAAAGGTAAGCATGGAAAATTCGAAAACTTATGGAAAGGGCCATACATTATTCATTCTTTCAAAGGAGACAATGCCTTTTTCTTGAAAGAAATGGACATAACAAAGCTGTTTGGAGGTACTGTCAATGACAGGTTGCTAATACACTATCTTTGCTAAAATAGATAAGAATTTCATCATTGTAATTACCATAGCATTACCATTTTGGACCAGGTTGAAGCCCAGAGTGAAGGCCATAAGCCTAATCTGATAAGCAAGGATGTATATAAATTTTCTGAAAGTGTTTCAAATTAAAGTGGCACTACTATTGAAATTTTTTTTGTGCAGTCATACAACTTAAGAATGATTGTACAAATTTTGAATTTTATACTGATAGGTTAGAAAATGAATATTTTCCAAACCATTTAATCTTGGATTATCACTAGGTAGGTAGAAAATGACATTAGTTCAACAGCCTAATCTGAACCAATAGGAGAAATAACAGATAGGTAATAGGTTAACAATTGAAAAGAAAAATGATGTTAGGGTTTGCAAGTATAAATGCACCCCAAAGGAAGAAAAATGATTAGAATCATAGGTTGGGTAGGTAGGTGTGAAAATGAGATCTTAATACTATGAGCATGTCTCTAGTTTTCAGTTTCAGGTTTATTTTTCAGTCTTAGGATCAAGTGTGTTTCAGACCTCAATTTGCAGAAAGCATCGACATCAGCCCAAATGTTGCAGACACTGAGGTTGCGGCAGATGAGGATGCAAGGTTGGGATCAACCAAATGGATCAGGCCACTAGTCTACGGTGTTCTTGACAAAGAAGCTACCACCCCCAGTTGGATCCATTGTTAGACTCCTATATTCCATAGTATCACAAGGTGACTGATTATTGATTAGATTTTTCATTACTGAAAATAATGTTCTATGGATATCATTTGTTTTCATAGAAATAAAGGGAACTCCTGACTGTAAAGAGCTTCAAAGGAATCAATCTGCCTCTCCATCCAGTTGAAGGAAGGAAGTGTTGTTGACAAGGTGTAATGGGGAATCAAACCTCATTTCTGCCCTCATTTCATTTCATATCATTCACCCTCTTTTCCCCCTTTCCATTCCTCCATATTCTCCCATGCTTCAAATCTCATTTAAAACCCCCAAAAAGCACACAAGATAACATTTCAGGGCTTATTACTTTATAAACCCTTTCATTATAAAGTTTCAAACTTTATAATTATAAGCTCTGCCACCCACTCCTTGCCATGCTTCCTTTTTCATTCCATTTTCCTTTGAAAATAGATTAAAACCTTACCTTTTTCTTACCGCTCCACTTTACTCTTCCCCATTTAATATTTCATTGATTTTTCATTCCTGACCACAATCAAAAGTGGGCCCCTCATTGCATTTCGTGAAATTTAACTTTTCGGCATGGAAACTAAATGCTAAATGTTGCAATCACCGATTTGTGACTACAATATCACATCACATTCAACTTACCATTGTGCACGCCTGCAAGTCTATCCATTTAGTTTTGCGATAAGCCAACCCCACCTCCTCTGCTTCACTCCCACTTCATAAGATGTTGTATTACATATGAATATCATATAATGTCCATAAATATTGCCACTTTAAACCGTCGCCGATTGATAAAAACCCCGCCACATAGCCAGTGGGTCCCTCTTCCCCGCATTTCCCAAAGTTTAAAAGTTAACCCCCAGATCTTATAACTAAACACTATACATTGGGATGTGTGCTGCAATTGCGGTCCCACTTCCATCCTTCCACGCCACTCATACCCTCCCCCACGCATCACCCTTCGCAATTTTTAAAGTTTATACTATTTTTGTTTACAACTAAAAGTTAAAGGTTGTGATATGAGATTCAGCCTGATCCCGCCGACTCTCCACGTCACTTACCTTCCACGTCACCTCCCCTTCACACTGCCTATCATATTCTTATGAATTAAAATTTAAATATTGCGAAGCATGCGGATGCGATGCCACTTCATAACTGTCATATACATAATTTCAAGTCTGGGTAAATGAGGTTTCCACACTGTTTTGCGTTTATAATAGGTTAGGTTGGGCCTACACAATGTTGAGCTTGTTTAATGACGAAAGAAAAGTAAACACGACCGAAGGGGCTCAGATAGAAAAAAATACAATAAAGGCCAAGTTGGGCATTTACGCAGAGATCAAACAATGAAGACTAAAGGAGCAGTAGGAAGCACCAGCACCGACACCAATCAATGAGAAATGGCCAGCACTGCACTAGATTAATTACTAAATGGTAGTTTTCTGTAGAACAGAGCCAAATGTCAGAACCTCCATTGGCTACCTCTTCGAAACCATCACAATCTCTCCAAGCCACTTTGTTGATTCATGAAGAGCCACCTGAGTTTTTCATTCTTTAAGAGTTACCATAATAAATTCTACAGGCAGTGTTTGTGAGAGATTTTCTTTGTTTGGTCCTTGCATGGCCACACTTGTCTAATTTTGGTTTGTTTGTAATAAATAAAGTTTGCCAGAGTAGATTAGGGGAAACTAACTTAGTTGTTAGTTAAATACTACTAGAATTCTCATTAACAAGGGTTGGATATTTGAGCACCTATATTGTAAGAAATACTATTAGAGCACTATAATTTTTGAAGCTAGACATCAATAATCAAAGACCGGTTATATGATTCTTGAGCCGTGTTAAAATGGTGATGTGTTTCTTCTTTGCTTAAATGTTTCCATCATTTTCTCTGCTTTGTATCCACTCATCTAATTGTGAATAAGAAATTCAGATTAAGATTCGCTGTCAGAGCGCCTTAATTCTGTCTACATTTACAATCTGAATGCTTTCTTCTGAATTATGATTAAAGAATTCTTAATTTCTCTTTATTCACTACTGAACCTTGTTGTTTCCTTCACCTCATAATTCATACAGATCTTAATATCCATTCAGCGTAGTTAGCTTGCCTTGTGTTTTTCTCTTGATGTTGATGTGCCATCCCAACCTTTAACTCCATCGCCCAATGGAATAGCCTCTGCACCCCTATCTGTCCAACCACACAATCAATCAAACAAACAACGCCATCATTATTACTAGCCTAATATTCGTGCTTATAACCAGCAAGTTAAATCGATTTATATCATAAAAACAGAGAGAGCCCTCTTCGAGTCTAGGAAGGCTAGGTCCTGGACTCCAAAGTAGTTTGATGTTGCACTTTATAGTTTAGTTTTGCCAATATTCTAAATTATAGGGTGTTAACATGCTGAACTGAGTGCCACAGATCTCTGCTTCCTACTGTACCAATAAATAGCTGTAGATCCAATGCTAAAGACCCCCCTTGATGTGCTCTTTCTGTTCGTTGGACTTCCAACCCAATCTGCATCTGTGAAGCCATGAAACTTCACTCCATATGTCTATCTGTACCATAAACCATACTCTAATGTGCCCCTCAGGTATCTCAGGACATGCTTCCCCACCTTCCAAAAGGGCTTGGTAGGCTTAACCATAGCTTGAATCAACTGGTTAACTACATAGAAAATGTCCGGTCTCGTATTCACTAGATACATTAGTGAACCCACTAAATGTTGATAGATAGTAGCATCCACTACCTCTCTAGAATTAGCGTCCTATTTCCTTGAGTTTCCTGGAAGAGGAGTATCCATGGGTTTTCATCCGTCCATGTGAAACTTACCCAGTATCTCCCTTGCATACTTTCCTTGAGACACAAAAAATTCACCATCTCACTGCCATATTTCCAATCCAAGGAAATAATGAAGGGTTCCCATATCCTTCATTTCGAACTCCCTTACAAGATCCTCCTTGCATGAGTGTATCAGCTGCTCATCACCAGTCAATATTAAATCATCAACATAAAAAAAAATGATTAAAATCTTACCCTCGACCACAATTTTGTATTGGTTTGCATCTACTTCACTTTTGGTGAAGCCCATTCCAATGAAATAACTGTCTATCCGAGTGTACCAAGCACAGGTTGCTTGCTTCAGCCCTTAAAACTCTCTTTTGAGTCTCAAGATGTGAATGAGTCACCAGTTGTTAGTATGAATATTAATCGTAAGCATACGAAAAAGACTCACTTTAGCTGTGCATAACAAACAGCCCTAACATCAAAGATGGCTGCCAATTTATTTAGATCTACTGTTAGTTGACCAAGATAAATGCTACAAAATCTAGATCGATGCAGTAAAAGACATTAAGCAGTAAATAAAATCAAGAGTTGCTCCATTCATCCAATAGACAAGACAAGAATATTTGTAAAGAATTTTTGTATTTTTTGACACTGGGAAGAAAACATAGAAAGATGTTACAAGTCCCCCTCAATGGGATGTGTTCTTGTAAGTCCTCAACACTTCAGATCTAAAATCTCTCTCTCTTGATGGTGTAGAAATCCCATAAAAAAATGAAACTCAAAGGGAGCTCACAAGAAAAATGGTAGCAAAATATGACAAAGATTGAGGATCAAAGTCAAACCAAAAGTATAGATCCAAAGTGATCTTTAGGCAACAAAAGGTAGTGAGTGAATGGAAAAACCCTTCTATTTATAACAAAATATTGAGTTAGTTTAGATATTGGTGCATAATTAAAATATTATTAACCAAATCAAGGTCCAACTTTTATGGAACATTTTATTATATTTGTTGGAGGGAAAAGGAATTTGACTTTGGTCAAATCCCTTTATTTGTAAATAATAAATAAATAAATGATTTATTTATTTTTTTAAGGATGTGGTTGAGTAATAATTAAATAAATAATGGTTTATTCAATTATTTATAAATTATTTAGTCAAATTTAACAAGGAATATTATTTAAATAAGGTTTAAATAATTATTCCTAGAAAATAATAAGATAAATAATGATTTATCTAATTAATTTTCTTGTTTTGGGTTAAATATGACCAGGAATATTAATTAAACTGTTTTTTGACTCATTATTCCTTGAGGAAAATCAAACAAATGTGGATTATTCAATATTTCATCATGGGGTTTCTTGTTTAGACCATAAACAACTTAATAAATGTGGTTTACTAAGTTTTTTTCATAGTGAAAGAAATTTTACTTAGGGTAAAATTGGTCTTACATCATGTACTTTGGTCCATCTAATAATAACAGGTCAGATGACCAAAAAATGGTGTAACACCAGCAGTTCCTCTTCCGCATGCAAATCCAGCTCCCTCTCAAGTGACAACCGCATGTCTTTCCCCTCATAAAATTTTATATCCCATCGCACAACAGTCATTCTGCTGTCTGGAAAATACACATGATAATTATGGGGTGTTTCTTTGTACCCCAAAAAAATCCCAAATTAAACAATCAACTCTAGCTTCTTCCTGGCGTCCTTAGTCACATGCACATAAATAGATGAGCCAAAAATCTTGAAGTGTGAAAAATCTGATTTATTACGAGTGAAAGCTTCTTCAGGTGTACTCATGCCAACTACTCTATGAGGACAATGATTTTGCACATAAACTGTAGCATTGCATGCTTTCACCCACAAATGCAATGGTAGGTCCTAATCATGCAACATCACTTGTGCTGCACCCATGATCGTTCTGTTCTTCCTCTCTGCGACTCCATTTTTTTGTGGGTTATGAAGCTCTATGAGTTCTCTTCAAATTCCTTCTTTGTTGCAGAAGTTCTTGAATTCGTTAGAGATGTATTCTCCATGATTATCACTCCTAAGAGCCTTCACTTGCTTTCTCAACCCTTTCTCCACCAATTCCTTAAACTCACAAAACTTTGAGAATGTTTGATCCTTCTTTTGCATGAAGAAGATCTAGCATTTACGAGAAAAGTCATCAACAAAGATTACATAGTACTTATGTTTTGCTATTAAAGCAATTGAGAACAGTCCACATACATCTGTGTGAACTCTCTCAAGGATCCCTGAAGCATGGTTCTCCTTTTCATGAAAGGTGGACTTTACATACTTCCCCATGGTGTAACCCTTGCACTGATCTAACTGAGAAAGTGTTCCCATTGGAAGTCCAGTAGATATTTGATGCATGAATTTCAAGGCTCCATGATGAAGATGGCCCAATTGCCTGTGCCATATTTCACCTTCATCCCGGCTCACCACTTTTTTTGCCTTTCCCATCATGGCAATGTAACCATCTACCTCTAGCTTGTAGAGATTCTTAACTCAAATCCCTATCCTCTTGGATCGACCCGTTGTTTTATGTCACAAGAAAGATTTTCCATCACTAAAAAAAATGTCATAGCCTCTATCCTCCAACATTGCGACTGAGACCAAATTTTTCGTCAGACTTGGAACATGCATAACATATTTTAATTGAAATGGTTTACTTGAATCCATCTGAAAGGTAATGGTACCAATCCCAGTAGCACTGTACCATCCGTCGTCGCCCATATTTATATGCATCTGGAGATATTTCTCCTCCAAGTCACTGAAAAGTTCTTTATCTCCCGTCATGTGAAAGGAAGCGCCACTATCCAAATACCACACCGATCCCAATGCACTTGACACCATGCATGCAATCAAGGAGAAGTTAAGCTCAAATTGTGAGGCAAGGGCCTCACCAGTTGTAGATCCAACAACCTTCTTATTCTTCTTCTTTTGTGGACAATTATTAGCAAAATGCCCATGTTTGTGAGAGTGAAAAAACTTCACCTTGGACATATCTAGCTTCTTGCCATTAAAATTGGATTTAGAATGGAATTTCTTCCCCTTCCCCTTATTCGTCTTGGAAGAAAAACCACAATACTCTTCATCATGATGCTTTGATGTAGATTCATCTCTGGTGTTCTGCCTAAACTCCTGCTGCACCAGATTCGACCACAGTCGTTCCCAATCCGGCAATTTTTCCTGTCCGTTGGCAAAGTCTTTATAACTGTGCCAAATCTTAGGAAGTCCAAAGAGAGTCAAGATCACCAAATCATCATCAGCAATATTTATTCCCACACTCCCCAATTCATCGTGACATTGTACAAACTTCTTGAGATACTTTGGAATGGTGTCGCCCTTTTCCATCTTGATCTTTTTGAGTTTATCTTTGAGCGCCAATTTCCTATGGTCGTTGTTGCTTTGGAATAGATTTGTCAAATCATTTCACATAGCATATGGTGTGGCTTTCCCATTGAGGCTTGAGACAATGTGGTCTCGTACTCCCTCCAATAGGATCCTCCTCACCTTTTCCACTTTATTTTTCCATGCATAAAGATTGGCAGCATCTGCAACCTTTGGCTTAAGAACATATTTTTCAATTAATTCCTTCAAGCCATTGTCCTTGAATATTGCCTCCATCTTGTCCTTCCAAGCAATGTAGTTCAAGCTACCGTCGAGTGCATACTCTAACCTCAAGCCATTGAAATCCATTTTGATCTTGAATCAACTATAGCACCAAGAAAGTCTTTATGCAAATTCGAATTCTTTCCACCAACAAACTCAACTCCTGCTTCACTTCTGCAATTTCCTGTGCTCTGATACCATGTAGAAATTATATAATATTCATGTATATCTTGGATTCTCCCAATCTAACAATGTTCTATTGTTAAATACAGAATCATTTCTACAAATATTTGCGGAATTAAAAACACAATCGCCAATTATATAAGCATGAAGAAAGATCAATCACACACAACACAAATAATTTCCCGAGGAAAGATTACAGCTAAAAAAGCCACTATCTTCTATTGTATATTATATCATGGATCATGAAACAATTACATAAAAAGATTCAATCACAAGAGCCCTTAGTACATCAGTTAATTGTCTCACACTGTCATACAAAAGTTGGCAAATCACTTGCTCAATTTACTGTCTCTAGACAGCCTGAATCCACTGCGCAATACCTGTTGATAGCAATCCCTAAATGAATGCAATCATGCATGCCTTGAATGTGCAATCCTCATAGGCACATCCAATGTGTGTGTGGTTGAATGTGTGCAACAGGATAATGTCACAACTGATAGTTTACTTCCCTTTCACCTAGAACTCGACTGGGTATCCACTGGATCTGACATGCATACAGTTAATAATAGTAAATATTTAGTTTCTTGTGAGACCATTGATTGTGAATTAATTAATAATTAATTAACTTGATCTCCAACTAGTGCATCTTCAGTTACAACTAGCACAACTGAGTTTAACTCACTTAACTGAGTTAAATTACTTTACAACTTGCACAACTGCACTTCCAACTCTGTTACAACTTCGAATCACTCAGTTATAACTAAGACAACCTGCATGTCCCACCAACCAACCACTTAACTCGAAATTCCTTTAGCTAACTGGTTTTCCACTTCAGTTAACTATTTCCAAGTGCTCATTGAGAATAGATTATAGTTTATTGTCCAACTAATATTAAGGGATAATAATAGTAGACATGCATATATAAATAGACATGAATTCTATAAATATATTATGCACATACATCTATAAATAGAAATACACCTAAAAATAGCCCGAGGTCCCATCCTAGTGTAGGTGCTTAATTTTCACTAGGATCTTCTTGTTGAATCTCAACAAGGAGTTCAGGATCGATACACAAATTGAAAGGTTCCAGATAAGAGATACCATGTTGGATTTCAGTTTAGATGTTAATATACTACCAAGGAAGACTTGGGAAGCGTTGGGTAAACCAAACCCAAAATTTTATCCTACACAATTGCACATGGTGAATCAATACTGCATCATATCCATCGGGATACTAGAAGATGTGGAAGTTGATATCTCGGAGATTAAGTCCTACGCATACTTTGAGTCATAGACATAATGGGTGATAAGAACCCCTATCTTGCATTTCTTGGGATAAACTGGGAATTTGAAAACAATTTAGTGGTTGACTTAAAGAAAGAACTAATGAATTTTGAGGTTGAGTGGGTTAGATTAATCCAACCCCTGGACCCCTACCAAGGTCCAAGGTTCACAAAACCAATTGATGGTAGATAAGAGCCTGGAATACTAGATCAATTGTACTAGTTAACTATGGGAAAAGGGAAGATTATATCAACCTGATGGATGAAGGGTCAATTAGCTGGTGCAGTGTTCAAAGTTCAGAAATTGGATCAGATGTTAATTTCTTGGGTTGATTAGTAGCAAGGAGGATACGAAATTAACAGCCGAATGCATGCCACAATCCGAGGGGTTAATTGAATCAGAGTAGAGGTAAGAGGATATCCTACCTTCCCCAATATGGAAAAAAATAATATTTTTATTAATTAAGTTGATGAAATTGTACTTGAAGAACACAAATTACCCATCATGAATGTGGCTTTACAAGAAACATTGGCCTGGTGGTGGGGAGCCCATAACAACAACCTCAAAAGGTGGGATGAAATCTCAAGTACATTAAGGGTCATATTACGACAATCTGGGGGTCCACAACCAGATGTAAAGTATAGGGGTACTTCCAACCCCCAATAGCATATAAACGATTGTGAAGAATTATGGGAAGTTGAATAATTTCCAAGGAAATTGTGGGTACATGATTTTGTGCATTCCCCGGGAAAATTTCCATAATCATGGTACATAATGGAAGAAAGGAAGAGACAAATGACATATTGGGATTCTCTAGCAAGCATATTTGTGAGTAGATTTTCTTTTAAAGATACTAATCAAAGATTAATTGATGCATTGCAAGAGCTAAAGAAGATTCTATTTACAATAGGTTAATTAATAGAAGGAACAATAGACCAAGCCACTCTAAAGCATATTTATGATTCAAATTACCAAGAAGCGGTAGCTTGCAGAAAAGTGGATCAGGAATCAAACGAGGATGATTTAGAAGAATTAAGGCATTTTTCTTTTGCGGAGAAAGAAGGGGAACGAGGAATAAGATATGGGCCGGTTAAAAAGGACCACATCTGCTACCTTTGAAGGTGAAGGAACACAACATAGGAAGAAAAAAGAAGTCGAAGCTAACATCTATTGGGGACTATTGGGATGACCAAACAGAAAAGGAGATCTTTGATTTGTTGACCGAGTATGAGGATTTGTTTCCATCTTCGGTTGCAGAGTTAAAAGGAATAAAGGGGGATCTTGGAGAGATGAGAATTATGCTTAAAATAGATGCATTACTAGCTGCTAGTCTGTCAACAACATCAGCTTGCTGATTTGTTTTATTTACATTTGAAAAAAATGTTTTCACAGGAGTACTAGCTGAAGTGTTAGTACTGCTAAGGTCTGCACTTTGTTTTTCATTGTTTTGAGTGCCTTTCTCTCTACCTTTATCAGAATTAACATCCACTGTTTTCTCCCTTTGTTTGACAATTTTAGGCTTGGTTGCAGTGCTGTTTTGTGAATATTTTTCAAAGTTTTTGGTGTTGGGAGTTTGTTGACTGGTTTTTCTTCTAAGGTCATATTCTTTTTGAGACTCTATGATGACGTTTTCCATGTCTTGATAATAATTTCATCATCATCTCTTTTGTCATCATAAGGTGTATAGAGACCTTGTTTTCTATCGTAATGAATCTCAAAGTCATCATCATCTACCCCCAGCATGTTGATATCATCTTCCTCTGTTATCTCATTTGTTTCCTCAACCTCGCTTACATAGTTTTGATGAAAGGGAGGAGTGATCTGTTGATCATCTTCCCTGGGTCTATTTGGAGGTTGGTTCCTTCTAAAATTTTGATTCTGGTTCTGGTTTCTATTTTGAGGAGCAGTTTGGTTTTGACTGGCTTGTTCTCTCTCAAGGATGCTCATTTTCTTTATCATTTCTTCCATCATTCTCTCCATATTTGAGTTGGAAGTAGAGGGTGTAGATTCCTCTCTAAAGGACACTTTCTTTTCATTTTTCATTCTTGCTCTCTTCTCCATCAAGCTGACTTCCACAGAAAGAGAACCTTTTTTCATCTCTTCAAGAGTTGCAGGATCTCTCTCTCTCAGCTGATAGGCCATCTCAGGGTCAAAACCTTCAGGAAACTTGTTTAAAGCTGAGCCTTGTGGAGGTTTTAGATCTGGGGAAAGTGCATTATATACACTGTTAAATCTGGTACAATAAGCTTGTACACTCTCCCCGTTGTTTCTATGGAGGTTCTTGTAATCAGAAAGGACTTGGAGAGGATTCTTCTTTACTGCCCATTTGTTTAAGAATGTATGATGGAAAGCTTGGAGATCATTGATACTATGGGGGGTTAATCCTTTAAACCATTTTCTTACTTCTCCCCCCAGACTTTGAGCAAATAGTCTAAGATTGACAAAATCATCATCAATTTCATTTCTGTCAAAGTAGTCATTCATCTTATCCACGTGTTGTGATGCAGATGTAGCGTTGCTAGCATCATATAATGGAATTTTGGAATGATAGTCTTGTGGAAGATTGACTAATGGTACATGAAGGACTAAGGGAGCATACCATGCAGCCATGGTAGGAGGTGGAGGTGGATTTACAAGAGGTAGATTAACAAGAGGAAAAGTGGGCTAGAATGGAGTGGTTTGAATAGTGGATGTAGGGTGAGCAGAAGTGGATGGACCAGGAGTAGATTGCTGAGCTGATCTTGGATGAGAGACACCTAAGTTGTGAAGGAAATTTAAATCCGGAGGTGTTGTTTCCATGCTACTAGGATGTTCACTTGTTTCAGGAGATGAAAGTGAAGACTCAGAATCTAACTTATCTAAATCATCAAGAGACCTAGTTCTAAAGGGATTTACTAAGTCGACTTGTGATTGTTGTAGAGCTGAAAGATTTTCAGGAAGTGAATTAGCTCTCAAGGGTGATATGAAAACAATTGATAATTTAATCCTATGAGACTTCCTAAGAATACTTTCTGGGTTATCAACTATCTCAAGTGGATCAGGGTCAGGATAGGCTCTAGTGTGAACCTTTCTAGGAGCCACTATGCTGTGTTTTTCAGACCCAAATAAACAAGAAAATTTCAACCATATATGACAATCTTTAAAAGGTCAACTAACTTGTTTGTAAAATTTTTAATCCTACAGTCCTCTGACTGAGTTTGAATTATTTTAGAATGATAAGGGTTCTTCCCAGTGGAGTCTTAAGGTCTGTTCAGGATTGTGGAGTCGCCAAGTGGAATTTTTAGCTCATAAGGAGGTAAAAGGTTTTATGGTCCACCACCATGTTTATTAAATACCAATCTGAAATATTTTTTGGTTTTCTGAGTTATTTTTTAGTTGTGTGGTTTCTAAGAATGTCCTAACTCTGTTTCAAAACTTAGCTACGGTTATGAGACAAAGATAGTCTACTCTTATGGCTAAGAAAGCTGATATTTCAAGGTTAGATGAAGTCTTATGATAATCCTAGGGTTTACCTAGTTTGTCACTGATTCAAACAAGTTTTACCATGATTACCATTTCTTGGTAGTGCTTGAAAAGGCTGCTTTTTACTGAAAAAGTTTTATGAAGCTTTTAAGGGAACCTAAGGTGAAAATTCAACTTCGTTTCCTAGTGGAGTCGCCAGAAATGTTAGTTACTGGTGGCTCAGCTAGTTGGCATAGCAAATGTTTAGTGAGTAAAGGGGGTTTCTGAGATCTTTTAAAGTTTCGAACAAGAAAATCACTCAAATCCCCAATGGAGTCGCCAGAAATGTTAGCACCCTATAATTAGCAAGATTGGCAAAAGTCCAACTGTAGGGAGAGCATTATTTCAACCACTTTGGGATTCTAAGATCTAGCCCTCTTGAATCCCGAGATGGATCTCTCCAATAAGTGCAAAGATGGATTTGTATTTGGAGTTTTGGATAATGATATTAGGCTAGTTATGAAGGCTAAGGGTTTTTTTTGTTTTCGAATGGTTGAGCATGATTACTGTTTGAGGTGGAAAGTTCTAAGTGCAAAGAGTTTCAAAGGTGAGAAGTTGCAAGCAAATAGAACAAGCTTTGGCCAGGAAGATAAATAATTGCAGGTTTTAGTCCATTGGGCTATGGAGTCATAATAGGGTTTAATTGAAACAGAAAGAGGCAAGAGTGGTCCATGGGGCAGGTCATCTATGTCTAAGGATCTCTTGAAAGTTTGATTTATGGAATGGAATGATACAATAAGAAGGGGAATTAAATAGATGAAGACCAAAGAATAGCCTAGGATCTGGTGAGTACTTTGAAACTAGCCAACCTTTGACAAACACTTAAGAAAGACATGAAAGAAAACTAGGATCTGGTAAGTACTTCTAAACTAGCCAGCCTTTGATACACTTTCAATATAAAACATTTTTAAAACAAAGGGAAACTTGAAGGCAACTGTTGGAGTAGAAACTAGCGGGCCAGGCTCACCACAAATCCTCTCCTAGCTCTACTTTACTTGGTTACTTTCAAGACAAACACAAAGATAACACAGAATGGCCTAAGATTTGGTAAGTACTTCTAAACTAGCCAGCTTTTAACACATTCCAAGGGAAACTTTCAAACAGTCTTTGGGATGAAACTAGGACTAGGGCTAACCATATCTTCCTCACTTCATCTTTACTTAACCTATAATGAAAATAAAATTTAAGAATAACATTCATATAAGACAATAAAAAGAGGGAACGCCAACATTCCTATGTGCTTAAACTGAATTAAATCATTCCTAAATAACACAGATTGGAAGAAAAGATTCAGATAAATATTTTCAGTCAGAGAAGGGTACTGATATACAGTAGGTCCTAAATCTATGCATGCTGTTCTTTATAAGAGAAGATGAACACAGTGAAATTAGAAATAAAATAACAAGTTACAATGAGAAAAACATCACCATCAACATAGACAAGGATCCCATAAATCAGATTGTCTTGATGCTCCAAACCAGTTACAGCTTCAAGTCCAATGCTTTAGTTTAACAATCACCTACACTTCCCAGACTAACTTATCTATCACAAGCAGAGCTCCAAGAGCTAGTGAACACTATGTACAATTAGAAGTTTCCAGCTCAATTACATTTCGAAGTTCGACAACCTTATCAACCAACCCTTCTCTCATCTTCTGCAGTAGTATTTATAGAAGAATGAGGAGGTGAGATATGATAAAAGATCTCTAAAGATAATTAATACAGAATTAATGGATTTTCGGCCCTTGGGGGGGCTCAAATGGAGAAGCTTACATAGGTGTCCTCTGTATTAAATGATTTACATAAAGATTTAAGCTCAACGAGAGCTCTTTTTGACCTTTGAGGCTCTCTGTGATGTCAAAGTAACTCTAGTGATATTTTGTCATTAAGTTTTTTTGCAGAATTAACTTCTCTGGTTGCACTGAGGCAAATACCTGATCTTGATCAATAACTTCGGCCTCTATTTGAATGCTTTGAGGCACAGGTGGCACTGTGGTAGCGAGGAGGAATCAATTTGCCTCAAATGTGGTGGTGGAGGCTTTCTGTCTGATGAAATTTTATGATTTGCCTCTAAACTGTGTATTGATTAGGGGGATTAGGCTTTTGATAACCCATCTTAGCCGCAATCCCCACAGATATGTCTTCAGTCTCATGTTCTAGCATGTTCCTGTCTTTAACACTGATACTCTTTGATTTTGTGCTTGGTTCAGTGTGTTTTGCTGGTGTGCAGGGCTGCGCAGGGGTCGAATGGCATCAATGCCTCATGAAACATTGATGAAACGTGGAGTGTAAACCCTGCGAATGATTCTCTTTGATGAATCGAAGGTAGGAGGATCATCACCCTCAGCCTTTGAATTTTCTTCAGCATGGCAGAAAAACCATTTAATACCCTCCAAAATACAAAAAACATTATGAAATCCTGCATATATAGGTTTATTTCTTTGGAAGGACATGTGGGGTGAGCATGGCCGTTGGATGGAATCATCCAACGGTCGAGATTGATCAGAAGAAGTCAAAGGGAAGGTGGAAGAAGAAATTAAATCAGAACCGTCAATCACGCAGAGATCGACGGTCGGGAGCGAGGGCAATCAGTCAAAGCGAAAGAGTCGCTGTATTTTGAAAAACAGAGAAAATGGGCTAAAGACCTTTGTTTCGGCGAAAAATGGTTCAAAAAGGCATTTGGAGATTGGGACACGCGTGGGTTGTCCGATGAGATCGGCCCATATGATCAATGGTGAAGATCGGGTACCACAAAACCTTAGAAAGATGCCCCAGACATTAAAACCTTTAATTAAATCACTCTGTATAACTATTTCGGGTCACGAAAAGGCTTGCTGACTGCGCGGGGAAACAGTGAATACCCGCCCCAATTAAATTTTGCCGCATGGACGTTGATGTGACACTGGGACCACTGACACTGCTGTGGACGAGGGGGATCGGGGTGATTGAATGTGGATCTTCGATCTGCAGATCAGATCGACGGTGGAGATGTTTTGATTATCGCGCCGTATCTTAGTCTATATGTTGGGCTTCTTCAGAGCGCGATCACCGTCCAATGAGCGGCCTTAGATCGGACAACGCGCATCAATATAGCGCCCACTCCACATCTGACCTTTAATGCGCGATGAGGGCAATTTTTCAACAGTGCTCAAAGCTATGTGTCAACCGGTGAATGGCATCGCTGCCGATCGGGGAAAACCACCTTCCTCTTGAAAGCGGTGCGATGAACTCCGCCTGGTTTTTCTTTTAATAAAATGACAAAAAAAATTAAAACCCAAAAATTTAATACGAAAAAAGGTTTTGTGTTTTGGGGGTGAAATATATATTTGTAATATGGTTAGGCAAAAGAATAGGATGGAGGGCTAATCAACATCGGAGAACTTTGTGAGGCAAAAGACTTGTGCACTATTTTCCTCCAACGTGATAAGCGCCCAAAGGGCTTAGCACTTGGTTCCAGCACCAGGGAATATGGAGGGGAGGGGTTAAAGACTTAACCCAAGGGGGTTTAAATCTATAATATAAAAAATGTGATTTTTTATGCAATTTTGATGTTTTTAATGGATGTTGGGGGTTTCGATAAGGCAAAGAAAGGGTTTTAAACCTTATCAAAGGGGGTTTCGATGGGGGAGAGGGAGAATATGAAAAATGAAGGATTTTATGGGGAATAAAGGGATAAAAATGAGGTTAGTTTTGGAAGTGGAAGGAAGGGGAAAATGGTGTTTGCAGCAGTATTTTGTCTTTGAAATCAGCAGAATTACAGAGTGTGAAAAGGGCACAACAGTGAAGATTTGGACAGAGGCATGAGGCCTTCAAGAGTCTTCAAGAGCCAACACTTTTTGCAATAAAATTTTTTCCTTGAAGGCTCCAAAATTATTTAGCCACCTTTTGGTATAACAAATTTTATAGGTGGCTAACAGTGGCTCCACTTGGGGATGGTGCCTTCTTGAAGGCATCAAGAACTTCAGACTTGCATTCTCTGGGAGGCTGATCTGTGCCTCATCAATTGGGCTACTCTTCCTTTCTGTGGGTGATATTATTCTGCTCTGAAAACATATTAGTAGCCACAAAAACAATGGATCTTTCATCAACAAGCTGTCTACCTACCTAATCCTACAAATCTAACATTTTTTCTTCATTAGAGTGCACTTGGATTGGCAAACTCTTTTACAACATTTTATTCTTTTGAAAGCAGGAAATGTAATCTATTTCTACTTCTTATTTCTCCATGGACTCATATTAAACAGTTGAGCCCATATGATTCTCTACCTTATCTACTATCTGTTGGGATTAAACTGTCCAACAGATTTTATTCACTAAATTCTACAACAACAATTTAAAAACAACCAAGTCAAGATTAAGTTGTTTGACTTGCTGTGATCTATGGCATAAAAATAAGCTGCACATAGACATTATTTTGTACAAAATTTAAAACAAAATGGAAGGCTTGAGATGTGAAATTTCAAAGCATTTCCTTCCCCCTTTTTACAACTCTATTTTGACCTTGTTTGAGCTGTCTTGCCTTTATCAACTGGTTCGGATTTTAAGCTAATTGGAACCAGATTTTCATCCTTTTTGACTCAAAATTTGGAACAGATGTGAGTCAGTCTCTTTGGAAACTTAGGTTCAGATTTTGAGCATGTTTGAACCTTTGATTTCTATCCTAAACTATCTACTGATAAGCCAAGATTAAGCAGTTTGGCAAATCGAATTCGCTATCCTATCAGCAGAAAATTTAAAACTAATTAGTCAAGATTAGGCTGTTTGAATAACTAGAAGTGTGTTTTTTCAGGAGTGGCATTTAAGCTTGCACACTTTCAGATTTGTTTCTCTTTTTTGGTATGGGGCCATACCTTTCTTGTTTTTGCAATCTGCCCTATTTTCTTTCTTTCTTTGTTTTTGAATTTTTGATTTTTCATAACTTTGAATGCAATGATGGGTGGAGTATTTATAATGAGAAAAAAAGATAAAAAGGCTTTCAAAACATGACATGGATCAAGAGAAGTAATTTTTGAGCATCTTTCCATTGACAAGACCCCCATTCAACTCCTGTAAGAAGAATGCATTGTTACTAGCAGCTGAATGGATAGAGTAAGGGCCAAGCCATAAGTTGTCAAATTTTCCATGCTTTCCCTTATCTTCCCTCCTTGAGTCTCACTTTAAAGCTTTGTCCACAATATTGAAATTGCTGGCCTTTGTTCTTCTGTCAAAAAGCATTTTAATGCTGTCTTGTTTCCACAATGCTTTGTTATAACGTTCTCTCTGGTTTGCTAAAGATGAATGGTCTGATTTATTCTTCTGATTATGTCATTATCTTCAGTTTGCAACTCTTGAATCAAATTCATCACTGGTACACCAAGGCTGTTTGGAAAAATTGCATCAGTACCATACACAAGCTGGAAAGGTGACATGCCAATAGATTTATTCAAAGTCAATCTGTCAGCCCAAAGTGCATGAACTAGCTTTGTGTGCCAAGAATTTTTGTTGTCTTCCAACAATGTCTTGATTATGTTCACTAAAATCTTGTTTGAGGATTTTGCAAGTCCATTAACTTGAGGGTAATAGGCCGTGTATCCAGATCTCCTCGATGGGATGGGTTCTTTGTAGTCCTCAGCACTTCAGATCTAAGCTTTCTCTCTCTTGTAGATGTAGAAAACCCAATGTAGAAGGTAGAGCTCAATGGGAGCAAAATGGCAGAAATGAGACCAAGTGTATAGATCCCGAGTGATCTAATATGCAACAAAAGGTGAAGAATGAAGGGGAAAACCCTCCTATTTATAACAAAATATTGGGTCATTCTAGATCTTGGTGCATGATTAAAATAATGTTAATCAAATCTAGATCCACCTCTATGGAATATTTATTATTATTTGTTGGAGGGAAAGGGTGTTTGACTTGGGTCAAATCCCTTGATTAGTGAAAAATAAATAAATAAATGATTTATTTATCTTTTTAAGGAAGTGGTTGGGATATAATCCAATAAATAATGATTTATTTAATTAATGGTGGTTGATTTGGTCATATTTAACAAGGAATATTATTTAAATAATTATTCCTAGAAAATAATAAGATAACTATGGGTTTATCTCATTAATTTCTTTGTTTTTGGGTTAAACATGACTGGGAATAATAATTAAATTATGGTTTAATTAATTATTCCTTTGGGGGTTTCCTAATTAACATAGTGAAAGCAGTTTTACTTGGGGTAAAACTGGTCTTACATGGTGTACTTGGGTCCATCTAATGATGAAGGGTTAGATGACCAAAAAATGGTGTAACAGATTGCCCCCCAGCGTGCGAGTGTCAGGAGCAAATCGTATGACCGAAGTACGTTGTAAGAACACGATCACTAGACAACAAAAGGGATGTCAGAGAGAGAAATGTGAGGTAGATAGTGTGCTGAAGGACTAGACCCTGAGGAGACGAGACTCGCAGGTGCAACAAGTCTCTTTTATGAGAGGGTACCTGTGCTGAAGGCGGCGGGGGAGGTATACCTATGCCCGCCGTGACAAAGTACAAAAGAATAGTGTGTCCAGTAAACCAGGGACCGAACCATAGAGTACAGCTGGCATAATCAAGAGCCAGATAAAAATACAATGAAGAGTCTCACATACATGCTGTGCCTGGGATAACAGCCAGGACTAGTACAATATCATCCGAGTACATGAGATAAATACAACCCAAATGCCCCCTGTAAATGGGGAAGGGCTCACAAAATCTGACTGATACATGCAAATCATAGAGGTGCTGCAAGTGGCTAAGGCCAACATCATCGAAAGCTGGAGCGGCATCAAAGGCTGCAATGAAGAGGTCATCCGGGCATGTGGGGGGCTACCTGCAGGGCCACCCCCTCATGAGGGCTGAGACATCTCACACACGCCCGGGAATCATCAAGAGCTGCTGCTGGGTCACTGGACTGTCCAGTATACGAATCTCGATCATGCTGAAAGGAGCTGGAGAAGCAACCAAGTCAAAGGGAAGTGAAAAATCCCCCTGCCTGATCCGAGGCACCGAACAAAAGTGGAAGCTGGAACCAAGGTACACCGCCCTCTAGACCTTGCTTCTGGAATAAATGTGCTGAGGTCGACAGAAGGAGGTCCGACGTAGGTGAGGCAATGAGAGATCCTCAACTAAGGCACGAGAGAAGAGCAATAGAGCGACGGACAGACTGACACTAATGATGATGGTGGAAATGGGAAGGATGGGGTGGCGAATGGACGACTTCCCTTGTTAGAGCATAAAGGGCATGAATGACATGGCAGCGACTGACACAATATCGAAAGGGACAGGGGACAGTGGGGCTGAAGGTCATGATATGCGACACAAGAGAGGAACCAAGCAAAGAAGAATGGAGGGCTATAGTGGGGTGTAAAAGGACGCAGGATAGACTCCATGAATGCAAGGATGACTCAACTTGGATGCTCTAAACAAGGGCGACTTGATAGTGCTGCCACACAGTAAAGGCCCCAATGGGGGACCATGGAAACATGAGTACAAGGTGGGCACTCATGACGAAAATCGTCACGAACATGGACAAGTAAGGGGGCAGTATGGTGCCCCCAATACAAGTGGCGTAGGTGAGGAAATTCGATTTTAAATGAAGGTGAGGTAACTTCGCGTGGACGAAATGGGTCCTGGTGAAGTAGAAAAAATGAAACAACAGATGCTGGCTATCAAAAAGAAAATAAAACATGCATTTCCGACGGGAAATGCTAAGGGTAATATTTCTTAAGATAGAGTGCATTGCAAGGGTTAGGAAGGGGATGACCTTCAAAATCCTCTAAGAGGTATGCCCCTTTGCCAAGATCCTTACTAATGATGTAAGGGCCTAGCCATAATGAGTCAAACTTCCCATGACCCAGGACATCATGGGCCTGGTCATAGACTAGAACAAGGTCGCCTTTGTGAAAAGTGCGAGGCTGGACTTTTCGGTCATACTGAGCTTTGGTGCGCTTTTTGGCCGCTTCCATGGTTTGTAAGGCAATACGGCGGTCTTCGGAGGCACGCTCGAGCATGATAAGTCGTTGTTCTAGCGGTTGGGTGTCAGGGAGAAGTTCAACGGCTAGTTGCAGAGAAGGAATTTCACACTCGATCGGTAAAACTGCCTCCTCTCCAAAAACTAGGTGGAAAGGAGTGAACCCGGTGGCGGTTTTAACGGAGGTTCGATAGGCCCATAAGGCAGGAAAGAGCATGAGATGCCAGTTGGTTTTGTGCTTATTCACTGTTCGTTGAAGCATGGTCTTAAGGGTTTTGTTGACTGCTTCAACTTGGCCATTACCTTGGGGGTAATAGGAGGAGGAATATTGGTGCTCAAAACCCAACAGTGAGGATAGCTCACGCCATATCTCATCTTCAAAATGTCTGCCGTGATCAGAGACCAGTTGCTTGGGAACCCCGAAGCGAGCTATAACATGGTTAAAGAAAAAGAGAGCCGCGGTAGCTGCCGTGTTGTTGAACATTGGCATGGCCTCGGCCCATTTGGTGAAATAGTCGACCGCCACGATGATATACTTGTGGCTACTAGAGGATGGCGGGCGACACTCCATAAAGTCGATGGCCCATTTACAAAAGGGACCAGTGGAAACGACCGGATGGAGGGGAGCTGGTGGAGCTCTCGCCTTTGGGGCGAAATGTTGGCAGTTGGGATAGTGTTTGACTGCCTCAATGCAATCACTGAAGAGGGAAGGCCAAAAATACCCGGCGCGCATTATTTTTTGGGCAGTAGCAAGACCGGAGAGGTGGCCACCGCAAGCGCAGCTATGGCAGGCATTAAGGACCTGCTCAGCTTCAGCGTGTGTGAGGCAACGGCGAAGGACCGTATCAACCCCGCGACGATAGAGGTCATCACCAATAAGAAGGTATCGGGGGGCTTGGTGTCGGATACGTCGACGAGCCTCACGGTCAAGGTGGAGAGCGAACTTTTGGGTTCGCAAATAAGTAAGAATATCGCCGTACCACGGGTCATCGGAAGTAATGGCAAACAGGTGTTCATCAGGGAAATCGTCGTTAACGGGAGGGTCTTGCGATCCGGTAGGTAGTTCAGAAATGAGCTCAGCGAGGGCTAAGCCTTTCTTACTTTTTGGGGTGACAAATTCAAGGTCCAATTCTTGAAGAATAACGACCCAACGGGCGTACTTCCCAGTGAGGATACGACGACTCAATAGGAAAGCCATAGGGTTGGAATTTGTCACAACCTTGGTGGAGCGCAGGAGTATATAATGACGAAGTTTTTGGACTGAGAACACGACAGCCAGCGCTAATTTCTCGTCATAGGAGTATGAGACAGGGGGTCCCACAAGGTTCTTACTGACATAGTAGATCACATGCTCAATGCCATGGTCATCCTCTTGGATAAGGACTCCAGCGACTGAATAGGTGGAAGCGGAGATATATAGGATGAAGTCCCGATTAAAGTCGGGAGGGCGAATTAAGGGAGCGATGTGAGAGCCTGCTTGAGGGCATCGAAAGACTCGTGAGCATAGGTATCCCAAACAAATGGGATGTGAGAGCGTAGGAGTCGAAGGAACCCGTGTGCGGTGGTGTCATAGTCAGGGACGAACCGACGAAGAAAATTAGCTTTGCCTTGGAGGCTTTGGAGCTGGCGGAGGGTACGCGGAATGGGGAGTTCAAGAATGGCTTGAACTTTCAAAGGGTCAAGAGTGATACCGTCCTTAGACACAATGAAGCCTAGGAGACGGCCGGCGGGAACGCAAAAAACGCATTTCAACGGGTTAAGGCGGATATTATACTTGCGACATCGGAGAAAAATGGTGCGCAGATCGTGTAGGTGTTGCGCCCGATGCTTAGAACGCGCTGTGAGGTCGTCTAAATAGGCAAGGATAATATGAGCTAAGTCGTGGAAGCAATAAGACATGGCCCGTTGAAAGGTGGCGCCAGCGTTTTTAAGGCCGAAGGGCATGACCCGGTAAGCAAAAGTTCCCCATGGACTAATGAACGCGGTTTTTAGTTGATCAGCAGGACGGATAGCAATTTGGTTGTATCCAGAGAAACCATCCATAAAGGATAGGACCTCATGCCCCGCACACTCGTCAATGATTTGGTCGATGAACGGTGTGGGGAAGTTGTCTTTGGGACAAGCTTTGTTCAAGTCGCGAAAGTCCGTGCAGACACGAATGGTGCCTTGTTTTTTGAGAACGGGAACTGGGTTAGACACCCAAGTGGTGTATTCAATGGGGTAAATGAAACCAACCTGCTTGAGCTTATCGATTTCGGCTTTGATAGCGTCACGTCGGGAAGGATGAATGGGTCTCATCTTTTGTCGGACTGGTTTGGCATCAGGCCATGTGTCAATATGATGTTCGACAATGGTAGGATCGAGTCCGGGCATTTCAGAATAGGACTAGGCAAAGATATCGCGGAATTCTTTGAAAAGCTTGGTGTAAGCTTCAATTTCTTCCGGGGTGCATTGGGCACCCATGGTGATGTATTCTTCGATTCCTGGTTTGACTGAAATGTCAATTTTGATGGTAGGCGAGACATTGGCCATGTTTCCTTCTTCGAAAGCATCAGGTGCAGGGATAGGGTTTTTGAACCAATCGACTGCATGAGGAATGAAGTCTTTGGTTTCCACAGCGTATTGGTCATGGGACTGTTGTGGGAGGAAATATGCGCGATGGTGCATATCGTCCCAGGGAAAGTCGGGATTGGTCATGGCTTCCATAATGTCTTCATTAGAGTGGAAGATGGGAAGACTGGAGGAAGATGGGTCACCCGAGGAAGTAGTGGTGTGGGACGGGTCATCATGAGGAGAAGGGCTCAGATGGGCGATATCAACAGATCCAAGGCCAGCGGAGGAGCTGAGAGGATCGGTAGGTTGAATGGTCGGTGAACTATCTCGCAAGGATGATGATAGGTAGAAAATGGTGGTTGAGGGTTCCGTTGGCTCGATAGTGGGAGGAGGAATGTGAATGGGAGTGGGAATGCCCTCTGGCCCGATCGAAATGGCCTTGAATTGGCGGTACATGTCCAAGGAGGCACGATACTCGTTAAGGCGGGGACAGAGGTGGGTGTAATGGCCGTGAAAATCGCACAAGGCGCAAGGGTGGTTTGTGCGCAAGTGTTTGAGTTTCGGGATAGAGTCGGGGATAGTGACATAGACTTCTGGGATATCAGAGTCGGGGAATGTCTCGTTGACCAGAAGCTTGAGGTGCGGCAATTCAGGACACATGTGAGTGGCATGACCGACGATATCACACAAAGCGCATTGGATGGCGGGCTTTGGTGGTCGTGGGGAGGTAAGAGTTGTCGGGGCGGCCTGGTCCTGGTTGGTTGCCCCCTTACGAGCTTTGCCTTTCTTTCCAGGGGTTGGCACCACAGGGTTCGGTGGAGGTGCGGGGGGCCCGGAAGAGGTGAGGGGGACCGGTTTAACCGGTGTCAAAGCAAGGTAAGGTTTGGGGTGATCGGGAGGGGTAGCGGCTGGAGGGTCAACGTACCAGACGGGGAGGCTGATGGACAAATTAGGGAGAGAGAGGGTGGCCATGACGGGGACAGAAAATACTCCGGGGGGTGGAGCCAGGAAGGGGATCTGCCCAGCAGGGTAATGGCCAGGAGGGACGGCTCCGAGATGGTTAAGGCCAGGGGGAACCGAGCCAGGGGGGTAAAGGGGTTCAGGGATACCAGCTGTAGGAGGAAGGCCAGAAGGAGGAGGTCCGGTTGGCGGAGAAGTATGGCTAGGAGGGGGTTGCGGACTAGCCGAAGCAGGCCGTTTGAGGGTGGCCTGAGACGATTGCATCATGCAAACATTTGACAAGCTGGGATCAGGGATAGGAGGAGGGGGAAGACAAGGAAAATTTCCAAGCAGGGAGGAATCCTTGTAAACGCCGGGGGAGACACTGGTCAGGGAATCGACGGTTTGCTTGTTGGCTACAGAAGAGATGGTGGTCTGAGGGGAGGTCTGAGAGGAAGGCTCATGATATGTCAACTGGTCAATGGTGACTATCTTTCCATTATGGGGGAAAGAAATCTTGTGAAAGACCGCGGACGGGACAGCAGACATAGCATAGGTGTAGCTTTGCCCCAAAAGAATGTTGTAGTCAAGTGGGGCGTCAATGACTTCGATATCAACGCAAACAGTCTTACCGGCGAGGGTGATAGGGCAATTACGAAACAAGCCAATGGGCTGGGAGGCATGACCGTCCCACGCTCTAAGGGTGATCGTGGAAGGGGCCAGCTCAGGGGATCCAAGTTGCTTCCAAACCGAAGCGGACATCACGCAGGTGGATGCCCCCTCGTCAATTATACACCGGGAAACGATGGCGTTCCGTATCTTGACTGGGATTTGGAAGGCGACGGAAGGAGGGAGGGGAGGGTGATCCGATTGAGTGGCGTCGAAAACAATCATTTGGTCGTCAGCAGGATCTACAGCGCCCACGGCGGATAGTAGAGCCTTCTTTTGGGAAGGGCACGACTGGAGGAGTTCCAGTGTGGAAATGGCCGCGGGTGATTGCGCCAAATCATCTACTATGCTATACGACTGAGCGGCTCGGCTGGAAGCAGCATTTCGGCATAATGGTCCCTTTGGAATCTTTGGATGAACCTCAACTTTGGGTTGAGGGATGTGTAAGGGGCCACTGGATGTCGAAAGAGGCTCTGCAGAACCTGAAGAGAGAGGCTCGGGGGCAGACGGAGCAGGAGGCTTGGGGTACTGGCGAGCCCGAGTTTGGAGGTGAAGATCGACGGAGGGGTTGGGATCAGAATTCATCATAAGGATCTGGTAATTAGAGGAACCAGAAATGGATGAGGGGGTGGCTACATGGCTGTCGGGGGATTGGGTAGCCACGAATCCCTATTGAGGGAAAGGATCAGTGAACACAGTAGGCTGGGTAGTGGCCACATTAGGAGGAACATGAGGGGAGGTGTGTTGTCCGCGCAATGTGGCTTGAGACTCCCACATCTGTCGCATCTGGGGTAAGAGAGGACAATCGTGAGTGTAGTGACCGTAAACACCGCAACACGAATAGGGTTTGTTTGTGCGAAGCGGCCTGTCCGGCCTAGGCGGCATGCCCTGTGGCTGGTTGCTAGTGTTAGGGTCCACACCAGAATTGGGTCCTCGGTTACTGGGGGCAGACTGGTTCTGGTTGCCTCTCCGCCTTCTTTGAGAAGAAGGGGGATTAATCGCACCCTGCTGTGCAAATACTTGCCCTGGAGGGGGTTGTAAGTGCTGTTGCGGGTTGTGAAGAGGCAAGGGAGGCGGAAGCGCATATGCTGGAGGAGCTGGCGCACCAGGCTGTGGATAAAGGTAAGGGTTGGGTTGGGCGACATTGAGGTAAGCAGGAGGTTGAGCAAAAGGAGGAGGCATGCCGTATCCTGGATACATGTTGCCGGGAGGGGGAAGAGTGCTTGAGGTGCTGGCCCCTCCCTGAGGGAGACCATAGCCCATAGGAGGGTGAGCAGATGGATGGGAAAGAGATCCAACAATACCGTCGGCGGAATGAGATGCCCCCGGGGCGTTAGCGCCACCGGGCCTGGGGATGTCAGGAAGAACGGTATAAACATAACCAGATTGAGCGTAGATCGGGTCATATTTTAAAGCTATTTGGAGGGCGGCTTCTTCAGATTGAGGAAAGTGAGAGGCGACATCTTTGCCGATGGGAGATGGGAGGGTGCGAAGGAACCGGTCCATGTAAACCCGATCTTCAAAGGGAGGGGCTCGACATAAGCTCCGTCTTCGTCGCCATTCCTGAACATGGGCAGAAAGGCGTGTGGAAGAGGATTGCTTGAATGAAGTCAAGAGCTCCGTACCAGTGTCGTATCGGAGAGGGAGCTGGAAGTACGACAAGAAGGCTTGGGCAAGAGTCTCGAACGTGGTATGGGAGGAAGTGGCCTATTCGACATACCATTTAGAAGCTTCGCCGGTAAGCGTGCGTTGGAACAAACGAAGACGGATGGAGTCATCGGTAATGGAATTTGAGGAACACCACATGTGGAAAGACCGAACGTGATTGGTTGGATCTTCTCCATTAAGGCCCTCGAACTTAGGGATATCAGAGGGCAGCTTGGTGGGCATAGCGGGCCAGGTAGTATTGTGGTGTATGGGGTCATTAATCAACTGATGGAAATCAGGGAGGCTGAGGCCTGCAATGTACGGCAGCACAGGGGTGGCCGGAGTAGTGGTTGTGACGGTTCCGCTAGAAGTAGGGCCGGCATTGGGGCCGGGAGAACCGCTAGCGTTAGGCCCTGATCCAGACATGGTGAAGGTAACAGGGGGAGAACCAGAAGGAGAAGGGAGACCCGATGAATCAGGAGAGGAGTCGGAGTGCGGACTCGAAGGTGGACTGGCTCGACGATGGCGGTGCGGAGCAGGTCGATCAACCGGAAACTGAGGGTAAAGGCCAAGAAGTCTCCGGGAACGGCGCCTTGGGGGCGCAATGATGACAGGAAGAAGGAAACCGACAAGGGCAGAAAGGGACAGATTCAAGGAAGGTCAAGGGCAGATAAGGTGCGGTGACAATTGATTTTAGAGTCTTTGCCAGGCGGTGTTAACCAGGCGCTTCTTCACTTAGGGTCAGTGTGTGGCGTGCGTTAATTTTAATTTTTAAACCCTTTCCGTTGTTGAGAGCAAGAAAAAAGTGTGCTGCGTAGCCGAAAATAAACCTACAGAGAACAGAATAAAACACTGAAATAACAGAAAAATAACAGCTACGTATGCATCTATTTAACCCAAGAAGGTGGGTCTCTCACAACTATGCTGAAAAGAAAGGGAAAAACTATGTAAAACACACATAAGGGGAGCTCAACAGATCTAGGGTCAAAAGGGACAGAGATCTGGAGGATAAAGCTGCAGGCAAGAGGTGCAGATCACAGCCAAGAGACAGAGGCAAGGTGGCTGGAAAAAGGAGGGAAATCAGCAAATAACCGGAGGGGGGAGGCGGAGGCCTTCAAAGGAGGTCCAAACAAAAAGACAAGAGGTGATTTGAAAGGAAAAAGGGCTGATTTCAATGGATCTGAAAGGGAGGTAACAGATCTGGAAAAGAGGGGGCTGAAGCTCTGAAACCGACGGCTAAAACAGCTAAAACTCTTCCACAAAAAGTGGAGGGTACTAAAGCCCTAAGGGGCTGGGTTCCCACTTAGATGA